>PVJH01016371.1:0-29238 GCA_004026705.1 Nesogale talazaci
TAATCCACCTTCTCTGACGATGTGCACAGCAGGCAGATTGAAAAAGTATCATGACATGCAAATACATCCCCAGTGCACACCTTCCCTGATTTTAATATATATTTTTGTTTGTTTGTTTGTTTTGGGGGGGGGGGCATCACTGGTGGGAGTAGGAGGCCCAGCCCCACTGCTGGAATTGAACCTCCGTCCCAGCGGGCTGCAGTCCCGCGCACAACCACTATGCCACCGGGGCTCAGCCCACCTTCCCTGATTTTAAATCATGCGGTCTTGTTCTGTTTTAAATCATGTAGTATTCTCGTGTTTGGTTTGCACAGCTGCCTTTTGACCCATGTACAAGTTCCTTGTATATAAAACACAGCGTTCATGATAATTTTCCATAATCATTCTACTTTTTTACGTAAACTTTATCTAGTAGTTTGGTATATGTAGTATATATAGCTTGTTATATCAGGAAAGCTGGGATTTTCGCCCCCTTATTTAGTTTTAAACCTTTTCCTCTAATTCCGTCTTTGCTTGTTAAATTCTGTAGTAGGTGGGGGGCCCTGCCAGCGTGTTGTTGACATTCTGCTTTTCCCCAGAGTCATGCAAGATGACCAGGTTTTAGGCAGGAGTTAAAAGACTAGTAGGGAAGAAGGTGTTGTCAGGAAGGCCCCCCCCCTTTAGTAGAGGCTGCCCATGGGTGAGGACAGAGCCCCTCTGTCTGTCCCCTTAGGCCAGGGGCCGCTTTGCCTGCAGGCTGGATTGCCACTGTGTTAAGAGTAAGGGGTTGTGAGTTCTAGTCCCAGGTCAGCTGTTGTCCACTGCCTGCACCCTGGTGGGGGGGAGGGGGAGTGTAGGTTCCCCGACCTGAGGAGCTTCATCGGGAGGATGGAGGCTTCTAGAAAGACTGCCCTGGGGGTGGGGCTCAGTGGTCGCACCCTCACCACCATGAAGACTTTCCCATATGTCATTGCAGAGTCTCGGGAGCCCCAGCACAGTGACGCTTCCAGAAACACTGCTGTTTGTGTCAACCCTGGACGGCAGCTTGCACGCCGTGAGCAAGAGGACGGGCTCCATCAAATGGACTTTAAAGGAAGGTAATTTGGATTCGGCCACCTCCCCACCCCGGGGGAGGGGGGGATGGGGATATTGGCTCAGCTGCTTCCGAGTAAACAGGTTCCAGAAAAAGAGCAAACACGGTGAGACCCGACTTAATAAGATGCGAAAGGAGAAAAGTGGGCCGTGTGAGGGGCACATGCTGGCTGCTCTGGTCGCTGAGCTTGGCCAACAGGCAATCAAAGCAGCATGCCCTCCTCCTCCTTCTCCTCCTCCTCCTCCTTGTGTGTCGTGTGTCTGTTGTGGCTTCTTCTGCTGGCCTGTCTTCACGTTCCAATGGCCCTTGGCGTTCCTATTAATTGCCCGGGCTGGTCGGTCTTTAAAGAGATGAGTTGTGTTTAGGTTTGGGTAAGTTGGAAACAATTAGCATCCTGCAATCCTAATTACATCTGTCAACACCTCAAATGGCTCATGTGTTTTCATAAAGAGGCTTAAATTTGACCGTCGTCCAATTAGTCACTTTACTGGGTCTCGGTGGCGAAGGCAGCAAAAGGCCGAGCTTGTCCCTCCCTGGACCTGCCTGGCGTCCACTCATGGCCTCGTCTCCGTGCAGTCTCACAGCTGGGAAACTGCTCTTGACCTCCAAAGCTGCCTTCCCCGGGAAGACCCCGCCCTGTGACCAGTAATAGAAAGACAGGGCTTTCCACTCCTGAAAAGAGTAGAAAGTCCCGCCCTGCCCCATCGGGCTGCTGCCACTTGTTTGTGTCGAGTGGAAGTAACGCTTGTCAGGTCCTTAGTTGGCGTCTGAGCAGCTTGTTCTTGCCTGTCGCTCTGTGTGTGTGTGTGTGTGTGTGTGTGTGTGTGTGTGTGTGACTCATTATTTTCAGACACACAGCAAATGTTTTTCTCTCCTCAGTAAAATGTTCCCAAACAGTATTCTAGATGGAAAACATCGGCACACGTCAGAAGGCCACCCCTAAGCCTGTCAGCTCAGCAAAGCAGCAAACCTGGTTGCCCCCAGAGATGTTGGCAGTGGGGCACCAAAGGCCATCCTGCTGCACCCAGGGGCCCAGCCTGGACAGCGAGAGCCTGGAGCGGCATAACCTGAGAGAAACATTTTGCTGTTGAATGTCAGGGCCCCCCCTCCAATGTCCAGGTTCTCAGTCCCGCAGCCTCTGCCCCCACATCACTCTTCCCTGTCTTTTCTTGCACCGATGGTTTCAGGCTGATCTTCTGGGCTCCAGTGCCTGGAGTTGCTGCAGCCAGGCCGGGCTGTGGCCTCCACTGTGGGTTGTTCAGCCAGATGTGTGGACCTTCTGTCCCACCCTGGAACTTAGAGCACAAGGACTCGGCTTCTGTTTGACTCCCTGCTAGGTGAATCTGACCTGTGGAAGGGCGTGTGACTGGGCATAAAGTTGAAAGAGACCCTTCTTGCCCCAGAGGACCCCTAGTCTGAGAGGGAGCTGAGACAGGACCCAGACCCAGCAGAGGGGGGGCATCTCTGTCTGGAGTGCCAGGAAAGACTGAGAAAGCAGTGGCTGTGGAGGAACCCTGGGCAGTGTGTGTGTGTGTGAGAGAGAGAGAGAGAGAGAAAGAGAGAGAGAGAGATAAGGACTGGTGAGGGAAGTCCCTGAAGCTGAGAGATCCCTGCAGGAGCAGAGACTGGTCTGGAGACTGCCCCATTTCGCAGGGCCTTAGGGATGCTGATGGAGCCCTGGGGGAGCAATGACTTAAGCATTGGACTGCAAAAGTGACTCGATTTTAAGCAGGACACCATTGATAGGGTGGGGGGTGGGGTGTCTTGATTAGAAATTTGGTCTACATGGAGCAACAAAAATTTTCATAGAACACAAAAATAGTATTGTAATATATTTTCATTTTAAAACGCCATGGGACATCGTTAAATTGTTAAAAAGCGGGACGTCCGGTCACAAACACAAGGTGGGCCACTGCATGGGAGAAAGAGGAAGCTGTGGCCTCCCATAAAGATTTACAGTTTAAAAACAAAAAACAACCAGATTTGCCCTCTGGGGAACCCCAAGAAGCAGTCCTATTCTGTGGCATACGGGGTCACCACGAGGCGGAATCCACAGGTTGGCGGTGGGTCTGGCTCTTCGGTTTAGGGCTGGTTTGGAGGTGCAGTGGCGGAATGGTTACCCTTCCGACTGCTGGCAGCCAGGTCCGTCAGTTCAAAACCACCAACCACTTGCCAGACCAGGCTTTGTCCTCCCATCAAGAGGAAGGGTCTCGGAGACCCCCAGGGGCAGTTCTACCCTCTCCTGTGGGGTCGATAGGAGGCAGAATGGATCGTGTGTGTGTGTGTGTGTGTGTGTGTGTGTTGGGGGCGGGGGGAGGGGAGGAGAAAATGGGTCAGGACAGGATGCCTTGCCTTAAAGAAGCACGGAAGTGTTTGCCCTTGATGGAGCAGGAAATCGGGAGCCAGCCACATGAGGAATCTGGGGGGGCGGGGTCACTGGGGGGCTCTGCTTTCAGGGGATTAGTCCTGCAGCAGTGTGTGTGGTGTGCCAGAGACCGGAAGACCAGCGAGAGGCAGGCCTTCTGAGGAAGGAGTGGGAGGAGGAGGAGACAGGCCAGCAATAGAATCCACAGTGCCCAGCTCCTAGGAAGGGGTGGAGCGGGAAGGAGGAGCTAAACGACACTTCAAGGAAGAATTAGAGAAATCCGATTAAGGGCTCCTGAACTCAGGTCTCAGGGTTTTTCTAAGAATAAGCTGCAGGATCTCAGTTCATTTCAGCCACGGGCCCCAGGAGCCCCAGGTTGTGTTTCTACCCAAGGTCCACAAACAGCTTTTCCACCTTACTCTTGATCTGGCCATTCTCACGAGAGGTGGAGCCACTAGCATCTCTGAACTCATAACATTGTTTTGAGTCAGAAATTGACCTGACTGCAGAATTTTTTTTGGCTTCAATTGGTTTTGACCATTAGTATAGAGGTAGACTGTAAGGTAAGGTGATCAGACGTCCCGCTTTTTTAACAATTTGTTCCGCGTCCCGTGGCATTTTAAAATTAAATATAATACTATTTTTGCATTCTATGAACATTTTGGGGGGGGCATCACTGCCCTCTGGTGGGAGTAGGAGGCCCATCCTTGCTCCTGGAGAGCTGCTGCTGGATTTGAACTGCCAAGCCAGTGGGCCGCAGTCCCGCACTCAACCACTACGCCACCGGGGCTCAACCCCTGTTTTTGTTTTTATGTAATGACGCTTAGTAGCCTACCGACATACTCAAACTCACTGTTACAAAGCCGATTCTGACTCCTCACAAGCCTGTTAGGATTTCCAAGGCTGTAAATCTATATGCGTACACAATTTATATATACATATAAAATACATATGTGTATAATACATGCATGTATGTATGACTCAAATGTCAATTTAAATTGACATATTGGGACGTTCCCTTCAAGTGTCCAGCATTAGAGTCACCTGTCACCTCTGGCACAGGATGGCCGTGCATGCTTGCTGGCACAAACTGACACCGTGCAGAGGATCGTGGCCCCAGGCTGCATGACCTGTGGGGGCCTGGGTCCAAGGTGGGGAGCAGTTCTTGGCAGCTTTCCGAGCAAAAGAAGGACAGCCTGGGAGAGTTCCGCGAGAGTTCTATTCTAGCATGTGAAATTATACAAAAGGTGCTTCGCATATAAAGCAGGTGTTGTCACAGTGGCTGGTGCCTACTCTATAGAGAGTCGCTTTTGATTCATAGTGATCCTCTAGGACAGGGCAGAACTGCCCCCAAAGGATTTACAAGGCTGTCATTTTCACAGAAGCAGACCGCCACATCTTTGTCCCTCGTGGGGGCTGTTTCATCTGTCAGGCACTTCAGCACAGTGACACCAGGGGGCCCCTCAGGTGTGGGTCATTATTAAAGGAGGGGGTGTCTGCTCGTGCTCCTCAGCTGTGCGGACGTGCTTAGCATCCTTGGTTTTCCCTGTACTGGGGCCTGTACTGTCCCCTGGTCTCTGTGACCTCCAGGAAATGCCCGCTCAGGCTTCCTGGGCATTCCCGGCAAGCTGTGCCCACACCACGGAGACCGCTGTCCCGGGGTCAGTGGCCATGTGAAGCCATGGACTCCTCCGGAGCTGTTGCGGGAATCCAAGCAGAGGAGCGACGGGCCCCAGTCCGCAGGTGCTGGCCTGAGAAGCAACCCTGGCGGAGCCTGGAGGAAGCTGGGAGACCCGTGTGGAGGCAACTACACCAGCCAGGCGAAGAGCACACTGGCACGGGCCCGAGTGGCCTGGGAGAAACTTGCTGATGCACACAGTCGCCTTGCATTCATGACCCCAAGCCACTTGCCACCAAGTCATCTGCCCCTCATGCTACCCGTGGGTGCCAGGGTAGAGCCCACCCCCCTGGAGTTTCCAGCGACTGATATCCTGAGCTCCACTGCCAGCCTTTTCTCCCAGGGACCTCCAGCCATCCCGGCACCGACCCAGGAGATCCCACCGGGCCTCTTCTGCTGCTGTTCTTCTTTGTAGTTTCTGGATGTTTCTTTTTCCCCCCAGGAGCCAACAACCTGCAAGTGTTTCTTCGTCTGTCCACAGAGTGGCTTTGGCAGGTGCTTTTGTTCCCAACAGAACATGTGTTGCTGTTCCCAGAAAGGGAGCTCTCGCACAGAAAACAAAATGCAAAAGACGCGTTTCACCTATCTCCAGAAACGACTTTGAACCTTGGCATCTGCTCTCAGTGCCATCTAAGCTGCGATTTCCCGAGTGGAGCAGTGTCACCTACCGTCTGTCCGCCCGTCTGTGACGTTTCGCTCGTGAACGCAGCAGAGCATGGTGCGTTGCTGTCGCCCCAGCTCAAAGGCACGCGTTGTTTTCCGCTCCCCGTCTGGCCCTCACCCGCCTCCCACCCTCTGCCCTCTGCTCACCACCCTCCACGGCAGGCGCCCTGCCACCCACAGCCGCACCACGCCACCCAGGCTCTCAGAGACCTCCTCCTGCCTCTCGCTTCCTCTCCAGCATTTGCCCTTCTGCGAGGACCACCACCTCCTCCTGGGTCATCCCCTTGACTCCCACCAGTGGTAGAGCCCCTCCTCTCCTGGGGCTGCCACCTCTGCTACGCATTTCCTGCCTGTGCCCGACTTCTGCACCGTGGTCTTCCTCTTGGATTCCCAACCTCTTGAGAACGGGCCTCACCCACTAGTGCGCACCACCCACAGGTCCTCAGTGAGGGCCCTGCTGACTGGCCGTCTTGAGGGAGCCCTGAGAGGCACATGGGACCCCACCTCCCCCTCAGGATGTGTCATCTGCCTGGTGCCCAGGCCCTTAGGTTTCTCTCCACTCCTTGCTCCCCTCAGTCTGTGAGGCAGGGGGTATGCCCCAGAAGGGGCGGAGACATCTTGGGAAAACGGTGTGAAAACCCATGATGGCTTGTGAACCTCCGTGGCTTGCCCTCTCCTGAGGAATTTTCTAGACTGAGAGGTGTTTGGGCTCAGCTCACATCCTTGGACTGTTGTCTCTCCCGCTCACTGTCGTTCCTTCATCTTCATCGCCATCATCGTCGTCATCATCATTGTGCCATTTGATCTGTTGATTATTCAAAACAGATTTTCACTGGCTCATTTTCACGTAGCTTTCTGCCCTTGAGCTTGAGCCTGCAGCACATTGGCCACAGTCTGCTCCTCCATGAGCAAAGTGCTCTTGATGCGGCCACGGCCACCTGTAGCACACAGACGGACCACCACAGGCCCTGCTGGCCTGGCTGGTGGGTGGTTCTGGAAAACCGCCCCTCAGGACTCACAGCTGGGACCCCTCAAAGCCAGCCTGGACACCCGCTGCATGCAGACACGGGGTAGAAAGGCACGCTATTCTATCACCAGGGCTTCGGGACAGTTTGTTAGAGGCTGCATTACAGAGCAGTCCCTGACAGTCGACCAGACGCTGGGCCATTTGGAATGCATCTGTACGAGAAGATGGAAGGAAATTGCAGCTGGGCCCTGGGGGTGTGGGCCTCACCCATCAGGTTGCTCACTGCAAGATCAGCACTCCCCCCCCCACCCCAACAGCCACTCCGGGACAAAGACAGGACTTTCGGCTCCTGTACAGAGTCAGTCTGGGAGACGCACAGGGCGGTTCTAGCCCGCCCCGAGGGTCACTGTGTCAGCATCGACTCCATGGCAGTGAGTTTGGGGTTGTTTGGGTTTGTTTGTTTACTGTGGCAAGAAGGATTGGTCAACATCCCACCATTTTAAGAGGCAGCATATGATCAAGAACCAATGGTACCAAAGGACGTAGTTCAAGCTGCACTGAAAATATTTGTGAACCACAGGGCCCCTGGAATTGGAATACCAACGGGAATATTTGAGCAAGTCGATGAAGCTCTGAAAGCACTCACTCAGAGATGCTGAGAAACTTAGAAGACAGATACCTGGCCTATAGACGGGAAGAGATCCATTTTTTGTACCTGTTCCAAAGAAAGGGAACCCAAAAGAATGTGAAAATTATCGAGCAATATCAGTATCACGTGCATGTAAAATGTTGTTGAAGATCACTCCGTGATGGTTGCTATAGTGCCTCAGGGAAACTCGAGCCACATTCAGAAGAGGACATGGACTGAGGGATCTCATTGCCAAAAGCAGATAGATCTTGGGGCTAAAAGCACAGATCACCGGAAAGATATTTATTGTGTCTTATTGGCTATGCCAAGACAGTTGACTGTGTGATCCTAGCAAACGCTGGATGGCCTGGAGAAGAATGGGAATTCCAGAACATTCCATTGTTCTCCTGTGAAACCTGTACATGGACTGAGAGAACAAGAGAGTACTGCATGGTTTAAACTCAGGAAAGGTGTGCATCAAGAGTCTTAGCGTTTTACCAAATTTATTCAAAGCTCTATGCTAAGCAACTAATCTGAGAAGCTGGACCACATGAAGAGAACGTGGCATTCAGCTTGGAGGAAGGCTTATTAACAAGCTGTGGTATACAGATAACACAACCTTGTTTGCTGAAATTAAAAAGGATTTGAAGCACTTGCTGATAAAGAAAGATGGAAGACTGCAGCCGTCAGTGTGGTTTACAATGCTAGGAAAACCAGAATCCTCACAAGTGGACCAAAGATGGCATTACGGGAGAGAAAAGATGGAAGCTGCCTCCACCCACCATCAATGCTTATGAAAGCAGCAGTTGAGGAATCAAACAATTCCCTGCATTGGACAGATCTGCACAAGATCTCTTTAAAGTCCTGAAGAACAAGGACAAAGATGGGCCTGACCCCAGCCTTCGTCTTTCCAGTCACCTCTTATACATGTGAACGTTGGACAGTGAGTCAGGAAGACCAAAGAAGAACCAGTACGTTCGATGATGGCGCTGGTGAAGAACATTGAACGACCAAAAGCATAGGCTCCTCTCTCATGGAATGAGTTCAGGCCAAAGGCTCCGCTGAATGGAGCTGCTCTTATCAGGAGACACCAGGCTATCGTGCTTGGTGAAGTGAGGAGGCGACGTCAAGGGGATGGATTGACCCGGTGGCGGCAGCGATGGGCTCACCATAGCAGCTGTGAGGCTGGGGCAGGAGCAGACGGTGAGACGGGGGCGGCTGGGAGTCAGAGCCCGCTGGATGCTACGTGGTGACGACTCACACAATGTCCCTAGACAAGCCCGTTCCGTCGTTGATGATTAGAATATCCCACTTGCATTTTTAGGGCTAAGTTTCTGAGATGGCAAAGTGAAGCCAGCGCCTTATTTTGAGCCATTTTGGTGGATGGCTTTTTTTCACGTGATCTTCTTGTCAAATCCGTAGGTCACATTGTGACCTGTAGAAACCGCCTGGCATGGAAATCTGTTATTGTCTTTCCCAGTTCTGATCAGCTTTGGCGTTTGAGAAGTTTTTGATCAGGCGTATGTTTTAAAATGTTCATGGAAACGGAACTCGGACGACTAGATGAGACCGCCCCGCTCCCCCCACAGCACTTGGAGCTCACAATATTCCTGGGGCATGGGCTTTGGGTAACGATTTACCTTTCCTCTGGCCGGAAGATAGGAGCTGCCATTGGGAAGAGGAAAAAGAATCTTAAACACAGGAAGCATCTGCGAGACTGACGTTTTGAGGTAAAGAAAGTGAATGAGGGCTGAGCCCCGGTGGCGTAGTGGTTGTGCGCGGGACTGCGGCCCACTGGGACGGAGGTTCAATTCCAGCAGTGGAGCTGGGTCTCCTACTCCCACCGCCGGAGAGCAGTGATGCCCCCCCCCCCCCAAAAAAAAAAAGAAAGAAAGTGAATGAATGGTTTCTACCAATGATTTCTCCAAAACACAGTCTTTCCCCTTTAAGCGGGTTCTCAAGGAAAAGACAATTGTTTGCCGCATTCAGGACACGCCTTTCTCGCCTCACAGTTCTCTATGAGCCAGCATTAAAATCTCCATCTTACCTTTCACTCCTTTTCTGCTTTTCTTTTTCACTTTGTTGATCCCATGGAGGATAAGTCATACTGATTTTTTCCCTTCCTCGCCCTCCACTGACCTGGCCCTGGCCCTGGCCCAGGCCGGCGACACCGGGATGGTGCATCGCCGACCTCACTTCCTTCCTTCTGTGATTCCCCCAAGCCGCGCTGTGCCCCGACACCTGCCTATCAAACCTTCCTTCTGCAGAACTTGTGTGACACTGCTCTCGGTCTCAGAAGCCTTCCAGATGGTCCCTAGTTCCCACCAAACCACACGGTCACCTTCTCAAGACTTCCTTGCGTCGTCTCAGCGCCTGTTTGAGCTGCTCCTCACCGGGGGCACTGCCCCCCCCCTCTTCCGTGCACCCCATGTCTTCATGCTCACACACGAGGCACAGGCCCTTCCCACAAGTTGCCCGTCTTACCGTGTCCATACCCCAGGCCAGCCATCTTTATGAAGGTGTTTCTTCCCTGAGGACTGACCCATCCCTGCCCTGCCCCCCACCTGGGAAATCCTGCAGAGCCTGTGGTATGGCGTGCACATTTTTTTAAATCATTTTATTGGGGGCTCATGCAAATCCCATCACAGTACATATATACATATATACATACATACATACATTATATGCAAAGCACATTTGTACACTTGTTGCTATCATTGTCAAAAGATTTTCTTTCTACTTATCACATTGCAGGCGGATCCCGAGTGTATCCGGTCTTCAATGTGTTAACTTGCAGATGGGTTTTGGATCTCCGCTACTTCCCCACCCCTTCACGTTGACTTGGTTGCTTGACTTTTTAACTTTCTGGTTTTAAAATATCTGGTATTTAATGTGTTAAACCTCTGGTATCAGCTCCTCATATTTCCCCTCCTCTCCACTCCTCCCTCCCCCATGAACCCTTGATAATTTTTTTTAATTCATTTTATTGGGGACTCACACAACTCTTAGCACAATCCATCCACACAACCATTGTATGCAAAGCACATTTGTACCTTTGATGCCACTCATTCTCAAAACATTTTCTTTCCACTTAAGCCCCTGGTATTGGCTCCTCCTTTTTTCACCCCTTCCCCACTCTCCCCCTCCTTCATGAACCCTGGATAATTTACAAACTATTACAATTTTGTGAACCCTTGATAATTTGTAAATTATTTTGTTGTCATGTCCTACACTGTCCGATGTCTCCCTTCACCCACTTCCCTGTGGTCCATATCCCAGGGAGGAGGCCATCTGTAGGTCCTTGTAATCCATTTCCGGCATGAACATTTTTGTTGTTCATTATAGTCCTCTCAAAGTTGTTGGCTTTATAAAACTGTCTTTATTACAGAGGGCCCAGCCTGACCATCGACGGCTGACATTCCTGGTGGAGCCGTGTGTGGTCAATCTCGCCAAGTCTTAATGGTGGGTGGGTCGGTCCGCCTCTCTTTGAAAAGAAAAGAGCCCTGTCTATTGGGCACATGCAGGCCCCTGCGAAGGAGTCTAAAGCAGCAGAAGGTTCCTTTTTTTTTTTTTTTGGGGGGGGGGGAATGGTGATACCTCCCCCTCCCTCTCTCTCTAACTTTTTATTGTGAGTTTGTAAACAGCGGTGTTTTACATCCAGCAGTTTATACCATGTTGTTCCAGTGTGTCCACTGCAGTCCCCTGAATATACCAGTTCATAAGGCCACCCAGAACCTTTCGAAGGCCCGGCAAAGGAGGCATGAGCCCACGCGCCCTGCCCTTCTCTGCAGGTGGTCCTGGAAGGGGCTGGCTGGGAAACTTTGGGGCCGTGCCATGACTTCTCACCTACACCCAGAGAGGTCTCACAGCCGCCAGAGAAGCTGAGGTCAGTGCCTGGTGGGCAGAGACTTGACAGGTGGGTGCACTTTAGAAGGCTGAGCGACTCGGAGGTGGGGGGGCGGTGAGACCAGCAACCATCTGGACACTGAGGCTGGGAAGCTGGTGTCCCTGAACTATCAGTGGGCATCTGCAGAAGAGAACGATCTTGTGCGGTTCCTCGAGCTCCAGTCAAAGGAGCAGCATGTTCTTGTGGCTTCTGTAATCAAAGGGACCTCACTGCTTCCTACGTGGACGGAACTCTGACCTGAGCAACCTCCAGAGAGAACACCATGGGGCCACGGCTCACCTGGAACCATTATCGACGTTGTGGTTGGCTTCATCAAAGACACCGGGTTCGGTTCGGTTTGGTTCTCAGTTTATCTGGCTGGCCAGCCTCCTGGCCCCCTGGCCCTCACTGCTTCTGATCTCCTGTGTGGGAGAGGGCTCGGCCTGGCCCGACAGGGGCGTCAGGCACCTTGACCAGGTCTCCCTCTTGCCTCTCTGTACTCCGTGGACTCTTAGACTCAGGCTCGTCAAGTGTCACACTGCGGTCGAGCAGAGGAAGAACAGACCTTGCATGTCCACCTAACGGAAAGATCGTCCTTGTGGATCTGCTCCTGGCCACCATGGCTGCTCCTCTGGCACACGCGCTCTCGTTTGTTTCATCTTGGACGAGGCCCACATCCCACGTGCACAAAAGCAGCAGGCGTGGTGGCATGGACCCCTCACGGAGCTGGCGTCCGGCTTCCATGGCCATCCACATGTGGTGGCACTCACGCTGTTCCCCCCACCCCGTGTAGTTTTGAGGCAAATGCCACCTCACTGCATCTGTAAGTCGAAATAATCTTCAAATGTGCGTGAACAGAGAGTTCTGTGCCTCCCCAGCACGTATTTACTTCCATCACGTCGGGTCAGTGTGGAAACGCCCTTCTCATTAGACAAATGCCCTTGGATGGCTCTTCCACACACAGGATTAAATCGCTTGCGTCAGGGGTCCCAAATTTTTTAAATAGAGAGCCAGTTCACTGTCCCTCAGACCGTTGGAAGGCCAAACTATAGTTAAAAGACAAAACAAAACCAAAAAAAACTATGTACAAATTCACCGCGAGCCCAGGATGAGTTGACTGCTAAGCGGAACAGCAGCAGTGGCAAAGAACACCTGGCGGGCCGCATGTGGCCAAGGGCCATAGTTTGACGACCCCTGATGCGTGATTGATTCGAGTTTGTTCTGCAGACAATATGACCTATTAGGTATGTGGAGGAGCGCAGACCTGGGCTGCAGGTACACAGACGCACTCTCCGATCCCTCATTCAGCTCGTGGAAGCTTTGTGCCTGCATCTGTGTGTATTTACATTGCTAATCAACAAAACATGGTGCTTGCCCTTCAAAGGTCATAAAATTCAATCCAGTCCCCCCCCCCCGCCCCCCAGATATTTGAGAGCCAGAGAGGAGAACACACGCCATTAAATCTCCACCCCTTGAGAAATGCCACTAGGGCTTCTCTAAGTATATGCCAAGGGCCGTGGGCAGTCCACGTCTGAGATCATGGAGGCGGAGACGTTTACGTGGTCCCAAAGGACAAAGAGATTAAGATAGATGTAGACAGGGCAGAGACAGGTGACCACCAAACCAACGTGCAAGCTGGAGGTGACCTGGAGAGAGGGGCGACCAAAGAAGCATGGAGAATTGGGTTCAGGATTTGGAGGGGTGTCAAGGGGCCCTGCCCAGAGAACCACCAGGGGCGTGGTGAGCTGCTTGCCATCTTGGAGGAAACCATAGTGCTGTCCAGTAAGTGTCAGGTACCGTGGGAACCACTGGCTCCAACGAGTCACCTTTCCTACCTTAGACCCGGCTGCGCGACTTTGAGTTAACTTTGGAAAAGCTTTGTTGTGAGTCCGGTGCAGGTTCACATTGGCGATCGTCAGTTCTGCCTCCGACACCTCATGGTCATGGGTTCCAGCTCCTCCCTTGCAGCCCCACAGCGTGCCGTCCTGTACCCCACTGCCCACCACTTTTTCCTGGTTCCTGGTTCCTCGCCCTCTGATCCTTGGCACTGAGCCGCCCTTTGGATCTGAAATGACTGATTACCCCGACCCGGGCACAAGTTCAAGTCCAGAAGGGCTGCATTTCTTTGAAGGAGACCCTCTCTTCACCCAGCTGGGCTTCTGGGGGCCGTTGCACAAGTTCTATCTCCATATCGATGCAGAACGGTGTCCAGGAGGTGGGCGCATCCGATCAGATCATGAGATGCAGAGGTGGTACGGTAGCCAGCGGCACGCAGACGCCGTGGATCAGTCCTTGTGCGGGTCTGTAAGGAGGAGAGCAACACTCTTTCCACACATGTGGAGTTGTTGTTGTTGTTACTTGCTAGTTGTTAGGTCCTAAATACTTTGTGTGTGTGTGTGTGTAAATCTGGTGTAGGGGGTTACATTTCAGATCATCAACTCGGCGTTCAGCAGTTTAGTCTGGTTTAGTTTAGCTGATGAGCTCCCCCCTTCCCTCCCCCCCACGCACCGTGTTGACCCCTCCCCCCCTCCTCACTTTCTCTTCCTCAGTGGACTACTGTCTTCAGACCCACCCTGGGCGACACCTGTCCGTTGCTTTCGCTTCTCCCTCTTGGCAGATGCCAAAGTCATTCAGTTCCCTTTGGTATGAAGGTCTTCATCCTGTTTTGTTTTTCACATATTTTCCCCTTTTCACAGTGATCTTATATCATATTTATGACTGCCTAATATTAATAAGCATATGATGTCTTTGGGATCTCTTCCTGGGAACCTAAATGTTTACTAAGGGATTGAGACCCATCTGTTAAATTCATGAAACTTTTGGGGACTACTTTTGGCTGACAGCTCTCTGGAAAGAAAAGCCAAAAAGAAAACAGAGACGTGAAACTCTAGGAACCTCTGACTTAGGCTCCCGAGCTGGGAGGCAGGCGTTGGGCAGGCAGAGGTGTGAGTCATTGCAGGATTTCCAGGTGGAAGAAAGACAATGAGCAGACTGACCTTTGTCAAGCCCCCTCAGGTTGTGGGCGGAAGGTGTGTCTATAGGAGTCAGCTCTGTGAAGAGGCTGAAATGGAGACCAGTGATTAAGTGGGAATGGCCTCCTTTGGGTAGTGGTGACGGGGATGGAGGGAGGACTGGCATTCTGGGATGGTGCAGATGCTCAGCAGCTCCTTGAGCGGCAGAGGGGAAGGAGTGAGGAGAGGGGAGAGTGAAGGGTAGCCCGACTTTCCCCATCGTGTATCTGGATGGGAGTGGGCCCAGCCAGCTCCGCAGGGGTTGTAAGAGGAGGAGAGGTTCTGGGAGTGAGACACACCCACAGCAGCTGGGAACGTTTCCGGAACCTGAACACCATGGGAAGAGTACTTTGTTCCATGCCATGTAGCCAGCATGAGGCTGTGGAACCGTTGGTTGGCTTTGGTCACTAGAAGTTGACGGTGGAAGCCGTGATCCTGTCCAGAGAGTGGGCACAGAGCAGTGGTGTTCCGAGAGGAGTCCATCTCAGAATCACTGAGCCTGGGTCGAAAAAACAGGTTCTTGGGGATGCCCACAGGCTCGGTGGCCCGGGGGGGAGGACCTGGAAATCTGTATTTGAAAGACTGTCTAGTATAAAGTGATTTTAAGCGAGACACCATTGACCGACCGGGGAAGTGGGGGTTGTTCTTGATTTAAAATTTGGTGTATATGGAGCAACAAAAATTTCCATAGAATACAAAAATAGTATTGTAATATTTTTGGGGGGATCATTGCCCTCTGGTGGTGGGAGTAGAAGGCCCAGCTTTGCTCCTGTAGAGCTGCTGCTGGATTTGAACCTCCAACCCAGTGGCCCACACAACCACTGCTCCACTGGGGCACAGCCCCGTTTATTTTCATTGTAAACCGTGGGATGTTGTTAACTTGTTAAAAAGCAGGACGTCTGGTCGCTTTAGTCTGGTAGCTCTCCTGGCTTTGCCGGAGGAAATGGAGACCATCACAAGCCAGGCTCTGGAACTGTTTGGCAATTTCTTAGAAATTCAAATGTAAAAAGCGAGGACTAGGGCTGAGCTACGGTGACGTAGTGGTTGAGTGTGGGACTGCAGTGCGGGATTTGGTGGTTCAAATCCAACAGCAGCTCTCCAGGAGCAAGACGGCTTCCTACTCCCACTAGGGCAGCGATGCCACCAAAAATAAGAGAAAAAAAAACGATGACTAATCCATTTCGTTCTTAAGGATTTTTCCCAAGGAAAATGAAATCATAGACCTGTGTGAAGACGTGTACCCACATAATTAATATCAGCCTTCCCCACCCTCACCCCTACCCCCACCCCCACCATAGCCTCTAACTAGAAACAGCCTATAGGTCAGTCAGTAACTAACGGGATAAACACCACCTGTGCCACAGCCATCCAGTGAGACACTGTTCACACACCCAGCAAAGACTGAGCCATGACACACCTAGCAGTGTGGGTGAGTTTGAAAAGCACATTGTGCAGAGAAAAATCAGACACCAAGAGAGTCTCCCCCTTGTGATTCTATCTTGTGAAATGTTACTTCCAACAGAACTAATATTTATTGGTGGCTGCCTGCTGGAGTGTGAATTGGAGGTGTCGGCTCTGAAGGGGCATGAGAAAATATTTGGGGGAATGAGGGTACAAGTGCCCTGTATCTTGATTGTGAGGGGAATTACACGGGAGTATACCTTGAACAAGATTCAGGAAACTACAGCCTTAACATGCGTGCAGTTGGAGGGAAAGGGAAGCAAGTTCAGAAGAGAGAGGAGATCCAGGCAGCAGAGAGAGCTGGCCAACCAGGAGAAGGAGCTGTTTCAGATCCTTGGAGACATGGGGTATCACCTGGGAGCCCTCAGGATGAGTGGACCAAAACCACCACCTTGGAGCGCAGCTGCCCACAGATGCAGGGTGGCCTCCAGGTTGGCTGTCATGGTTTTTACCAGCAGCTGGGCTGGAGGAAAGAACCTGCTGGAGGAACCCTGGCTGAGGGCGGACAGAGTGCCACGGATAGCCACTGCGCAGGAGTGGAACCAGGAAAGAAATGCATATTCACTGGTTGCCCCATTCAGCAAATACGCTGAGCACCTTCTAGGCACCAGGAACTGCTTTAGATGTAGGGCGATGACAGATGGCAGAAGACAGACCCCTCCCTCATAGGACTAGTGGTGCTTAGAGTCAGGCATCAAATAAGTAAACTGTGTAATACTTTAGAGAAAGCTTGAACCAGGAAGTCAGCTAGGAAATCCTGAGGGCAGGAGATAGCCGGGGAAGATTGTAGTGAAAGAGATGGTAGCATTGATCCCAAGACCGGGAGGAGAGGAGAAAATGTGCCATGTGGACCTGTGGCAGCAGGAACAGCCAGGGCAAAGGCCCTGGGGCAGGCGCAGGTTCAGTGGTACTTAAAGAGTAGGAGGTGGAGGTGGGGGACGGTAGCAGCAGATTGTCAGAGGAGGCAGGAAACGGAAGGGTATATGGGATTTGTAGGCCACTGTAAGAGCTTAGGAAGCCACCAAAGGATATTACGTGACAGAGAGGCATAATCTGACTTAAATCTCTGAAAGGATCAGACTTGTGTCTGGGCACTGCCTTTTGAAATCTTCACAACCACGTAATCCTTATTTAATCCCCACAGAGATGTCCCATGAAGGGGATGCTCTCTGTCTTCCGCCTCCTGCCCCATTGCTGGTGAGGAAATTGAGGCCAGAGAGAGTGGGTGACTTTGCAGGGATCACCTAACTGGTCATTGGCGGGCTGGGGCCTGGCGTGAGGTTTCTCTGCTCCCCAAGACGACTGCCTCCAGGAGAAAAGGAGAGCTATGAGGGAGGAGTGTCCCGGTGCTGTTGAAGGACCATTGGCAACAGGAAGCAGAATGCTGACTGTTGCCGGAAAAGCTACAGGGTTTGACAAGGATTGGATGTGCTAGGGAGAAACAGATCCACAGGGGCCTGGGTCCTCTTCTCGCAGAAAAGTGGCCATGCTGACCAGACAGGATCGGCCAGGGAACACGAGGTCAGAATGGAGGGCATGACTCTGGACAAGTGGGGGTCCCAGTAGGAGGTGAGTGGAAATGCCCAGTGGGCCCCCAGAGAGAAGAGCTTGGAAGATGGAGACAGAGAGAGAGAGACAGAGAGAGAGAGAAGATAACCAGGTTGCTCCAAGGAGTGGGGCTTCAGGGGGAGAGGGGAACAGTCTGGGAAGCAGTGGTGAGGGGAAGCTGCCTCCTGGGAGATCCTTTGGGGCAACGATGAGGTGCATGTGGGCTTTTAGGTCAAGCCCACCCAGCTGTGCAGAACCAAAGGACTGTTTGGGCCAATGGAGTGAGGCACCAGGTCCTTAGATGGGGCCCATGTGTCCCTCAGGTCTCTGCTCCCTGCTGGTTTCTCCAAACATAAAGGTGGTGACCTTTCAGGCCCGAGCGGCACACACTCGGGGAATGGGGACAGGCCAATGACCGTTCTGGCGAGAAGTCAGCGGGGCCATTTCGGCTCATTACACGTGGAGAGGTCAAATGCCAATCTCATGCTAACCCCTCGTATGGGGGAGGAGCCCCGGGGGTGCCTGGGGTTAAGCAGTAACCCAAGGCTGACAGCTCAAGCCCATGTGCCACTCTGAGGGGGAAGGATGAGGCGCCTGTTCCCATAAAGTCTAGGGAACCCCGAAAGAGTGTCCTCCTCTTCCCCACATGCATGCCCTGAGTCCAGGTGGGCCTCACAGCCACTACTGGGTGGTCTCAGACTTAACCCTTTTCTGACATCTTTGCCTTTACTCTCTGTGTCTTCTTGACAGGAAGGAAATGGCACTGTTTTCCTCCCTAGAAGTGAATCAGCAACATGTAGCCACTCAAGGGACTGGTGGGAATGGCCTCTGGGGGTCTCGGAGACACTGACTCCTCACAGCCGTAGAAAGCCTCGTGTGCCTCCCGTCTCTATGTAGGGTGATGTATTTTTCGGCCGCATCTGTTTGTAATCATACAGTTAGTTCCCCCGTTCTGGTCTTTAAGTCTGTAGCTGACAGCATCAAAGCAACGACCAGGAATCTTGTCAGACAGCCGTTCCCATCATCATCAAAAGCAATCGCTTTTTTACGTGGGGCTTTTCTTGCACATTTTCAGCAGGTGCTGGGTTTTTATTATCGTTGTTTTGTTTGTGGGGTTACCAAACATTTTTATCGGAAATCTTTTTGATTGTGGCAGATTCCCAGCCTCTGTGAAACTGCTGTAGACAGACTCCCCGAGCTCCCACATCTCGTCTTGAGCTGGTATCGGCAGTTGGCCATGTCGTTTATGTTTGCCCAGATCTTTTATCCTGCTCTTTTTTCCTGCAGTTCGCTAAAGCAGATCTCAGGCATAGACGGTCCCTTAAGGACAATCCCGACAAATAAGGCCATCGTCGTGGCAGCTTACCTGGCCTGCCACTTGGCAAACACTCCTTCCGGTTGTCTTATTTGATCTAGTGGCTGGGAATGCCAAGATGGCCCCCTTCCTGGAGTCTGCCTTCCGCAAGAACTTGTGCCTCTTAGACACAGGTGCGTCTGTGCCAGGGTCCTCCCTGTCCGTGTCTGTGAAAGTGGACCCTCCTTGTTTGAACCTCGAGGCCCCGCCTTGATTGAACCCGAGACCCCGGGGTCAGGAGTGCATGCCAGCCGGCAGATACAATGTTGCCAGGATGAGCTTCCGGTTGGGCAGATACAATGTTGCCAGGATGAGCTTCCGGTTGGGCAGATACAATGTTGCCAGGATGAGCTTCTGGACTGGATTCTGCCTCCTGGTGCCGGTGCCTCCTTTCTGGCAGCTGCAGGAAGATGGCCGGGTCCCCTTCATCTGCAGCTGGAGTGAGCGAAAGGGACGCCTGCCTCCCGGCCCTGGCTCGATGCTTCGGGGCTGCGCTGAGGCAACGGGGTGGCAACAGCACCTCCCTCGGTCTATTTCAGCCAGATGCACGCCGCGTGCTTGTGTTTCCTGTCTCTTGCATCAGGCTGTTTGTGAGCAGTCCTGCGAGGTGATTAATGGGGGAGAGAGCATATGCTCCCCGACTGCCAGTTCCAGCGCTGCCTCCGAAAGCGTGTGGGGCTTAGTAGATTGTTTGTTTATTGCCCACAGAGCACACATGGTACGCGCACTTCTGCTGCTCCGAGGTCACGTGGGAGCAGGGCCATTAAAGCAAAGTCAACATACACTAAAGCCGGAAACACTCTCCTGCCTCCAGAGATCCTGAGCAACTCGGGGTGCTGGGTGGCCGCCCCTTCTCGGAAGCAGAGCGAGGGCACCCTGGACCTCTGTGGAGATAATCTGATTACAGAGTGCGCCACCTTTGCCCCCAGCTTTGCTGCACACAGATGTCACCCAGGGCTGGGACACCCTTCATTCTCGTGCAGGTTTATCTGTATGGCACAGGACTTCCGTGTTGAGGTGCACACGTGCACATGTGTGAGTGTGCACAGGCCACAAACCCTGCGCCGCCCCCACCCTCCCCACCAGTATCAGGATCTTCTGAATTTGTGCCCAGGAGAATTGAGGGAGGGCGAGGTGCTGGTGTTTGTGACTGCAGGGACAACAATGTGGACCTGGCGTCGTGGTTGCAATTTGGGTTGTGAGCACCAAGGTTAGCTGTTCAGGTTCACCAGCCACTCTACAGGAGGAAGACGGGCTTCCAGAACCTCCCACGCAGAGTTCCAGTCTCAGAGCGCAGCGCACAGGGTGTCTTCTTGGTCCTGTAGGGTCACTCTGAGTCAGCAGTTCACTTGGTTTGTTTGTTTTGAGCAATAGCTTTCTCTCCCCTTCTCTCACCCCCCCCGCCCCCCCCCCCCCCCCCCCCTTGCCTGTTTCTGTAGAAATTTTGCCTGTTCTTGAGAAATACCAAACTGAAACCAAACTCCTTGCCCTGGAGCAGATTTCTGCCTGAGGCAGCGTGGTTGCAAGTTCGCACCCTAACTGCAAGGCCAGCAGTTTGAAACCATCAGCTGGTTCTTGGGAGAAGGATGAGGCGTGCAGTCTGCACTGGTCACAGTTAGCAGTCTCAGCCTCCCAAAGGGGCAGTTCGACTCTGGCCAGTCGGGTCTCTATGAATCGGAACCAACTGGTGGCAGTGAGCTTGTTGGGAGCCTGGTGTACCCAACAAGGGGCTGTAACCTCCAGATGGACACCACTACTGCCAGGCGTTCTGTGGGAGAGCGCTGAGTCTCCCACCCGTGAAGACTGGCAGCCTTGGTACCCCGGGCGGTCCCCCTCTGCCCTGCAGGTATCGCCGGGAGCTGAGAAATACAGAAAAGGATAAGCAGTCTCACAAGGGTCACCCAGGGGGCCCCTAGTCTTCCCAGTGTGTGTTCTCTGTCTGCCTGAAAAATGCCCTGGAGCTGCCCTCACACTGTGTTACAAGCTGCATGTCTGCATGCTTGATTTTGTTTGTTTGTTTGTTTTTAGTTAGCTATCTTACACACTTATTTCAATTTTTACCAGAGTCAGAATTAACATCAAATTATAAAGGTGCTAATAATTTCAAATAAATAAAGCAAGCATTTTTTACAACTGGCCCATCATGATAAAAGAAAACAGATATTGGAGCTACTAAGTATTTCATTTTACTTGGATCCATGACCAATACCCCTGGAAGCAGCATTCAAGAAGATAAGTGATTTATGTCATTGGGCAAATCTTCGGGGGGCAGGAGGCAGGGAACTTCTTTGAAGTGTTCAAAAGCAGATGTCACTTTGAAGACTAAGGTATTTCTAACTCCAGTCATAGTATTTTTTTAAATTGAAGTTTTATTATATTGGGGACTCTTACAGTTCTTAGCACAATCCATACATATATCCATTTGGTCAAATATCTTTATGTATGTTGTCGTCATCTTTTTCTTTTTTTGCAGCATCTATCGTCATCTTTTTCAAAACATTTTCTTTCTACTTAAGCCCCTGCCATCAGCTCCTCCTTTTCCCCATTACCCGCCCCCCATGCTCTCCTAACAATCTATACATTTTTTTATTTCATGTTTTATACCTACTGTTATCTCATTTCACCCATGCTTCTGCTGTCTGTCCCCCTGGGGTGGGAGCCACACATCAACCATTGCGATTGGTTCCCCTTCACTCCTCCCCGCTTACCTTCCTGGTCTCCCTGCTCCCTTCATTGGTCTTGAGGGGTTTATCTGTTTTGGATTCCCTGTGTTCCAACTCTTCTCTCTACCATTGGTAAGATAGAGTTGGGGTCATGGTAGTGGGGGAGGAGAAAGCATTAAAGAACTAGAGGAAGGTGGGGGGGGGGGTCCTGGGAAGTTGGTGAGCCAGTCAGGGTACAGCGTAACAACAATGAAACATAAAACTTTCCTCTAGTTCCTAAATGCCTCCTCTCCCACAACTATCATGATCCCAATTCTATCTTACAAATCCGGCTAGACCAGAGGATGTACACTGGTACAGACAGGAACTGGAAACACAGAGAATCCAGGACAGATGATCCCTTCAGGACCAGTGCTGAGAGTGGCGATACCAGAAGGGTGGAGGGAGGGTGGAAGAGTAAGGGGGAACCAATGACAAGGGTTTCCATATAACCTCCTCTCTGGGGAATGGACAACAGAAAAGCAGGTGAAGGGAGACCTCGGACAGTGTAAGATATGACAAAATAATAAGTTATCACGGGTTCATGAGGGACAGAGGAGCAGGGAGGGAGGGGGGAAATGAGCTGATACCAAGGGCTCAAGCAGAAAGCAAATGTTTTGAGAATGATGAGGGCAACAAATGTACACATGTGCTTGACAACAATGGATGTATGTGAGGATTGTGGTAAGAGTTGTACAAGCCCCCAATTAAAAAAAATTTAGAAAATAATGGCAACATATGTACAAATATGCTTGATACAATTGATGTATGGAATGTTAGAAGACCTGAAAGAGCCCCTAATAAAATTTAAAAAAGAAAAGAACTAGAGGAAGGTTGTGTATTTCATCGGTGCTACACTGCACCCTGACTGTCTCTTCTCTTCCTCGTGGCCATTCTGATGGAGGTGTCCTATTGACTACTGGTCGGCTTTGGTTCTCCACTCTGATGTGCTTTGTTTTGTGTCTTTGATGCCTGATACCTGATCCCATTGACACTCATGCTCACACAGGCTGGTGTGCTTTTTCCAGTGTGGGCTTTGTTACTTCGCAGCTAGATGGCTGCTTGTTTATCTTCAAGCATTTAAGACTCCAGACACTATTTCTTTGGATAACCAGGCACCATCAGCTTTCTTCACCACATTTACTGATGTACCCATTTTGTCTTTAGGGATCGTGTCAGGGGAAAGTAAACCCAACAGAGTACCGTGTCAGTATAACAAATTGTTCTTGCATTGAGGGAGTACTTGAGTGGAGGCTCAATGTCCATTCACTACCATGATACTTTATAAACATAGGTTCATAGCTCTAGTCCCCTGTCATTGTATGTAAATGTATTTACATGTATACATACCTGTGTATAGACCTCTACAACGGTCCTGTGCCTCCCATTTCTTTCCTCCTGTCCCACTACCATGTTTGGCCTTCATTCAGGTTTTGGTCATTCCTCTCAGCTACGTTGCCCTTGATGGAGACCCCGCTCTCCCCTCTCCCCTCTCTGTCCCCCCTCCCCACCCCCAGCATCCTACACCCTCCTCGCCATCAGTTTCAGGTCACTTACTGTCCCCTTGACCCTGGGTTTGTTGGCATCTCCCTCCTTCCCCCCATCTCTCCCTCTCCAGTGTCCCCCGGCATCGTCTGCATCATCATTGTTCTCTCCTCTGATTGTTCCTCCGCCTGTCTTGTCCAGGTAGACAAGTTTAAACGATAATACACACGAAAACAAAGCAGAGCAAAACATAACAAAGAAGACAACGGCAAAAAAATAAAGAGAAAAAGAAAAACCCACAGCAAAAACCGAAAAGCCCTCAAGCAGTCCCAGCTCTGTCCATTGACTGTTATGAGTGTTTTCAGGTCCTTTGTCCGATAGGGTCACAGGTGTTGGCCTAATCCAGTCCGTGACTGTGAGTTTCGAGCGAGTCAGCGTCTGAGTACAAAAGCCGTTTTCTACAGCTTATATTATTTTTAACTAGATTTTCTAGAAATAGAACTGATAGATCAAAGTGAATCCAAGAAATCAATACCTAAAGACTTCATCATTTCTACATTGTGACCCCAAAGGTCTATCTCCACTTGCCACCCAAATTCTCATCAGCAAGAAAAAGCCCCCGTTTCCTCCTGGGGAGAGCGGGTCCCGCTCCAGGTATCCGACACAGTGATGATTTAGAGTCGGCTGTGACGGATCAGATGGCGGTGCTGCCACCTGGCCCACGGTCTGCCGGGCTTCCTCCACCGTGAACCACGACTGTCACCCCACATTCCACTCCAGCTCTTCGCTTCTGCCTGACGCTCGGTCCCTGGTCTCCACCACGGCCGGGAGAGCGGACGGACAGTTGTGTCTAGGTGCATGTGCGTTTCCTGGAGTGCCTTCACCTCCCTTCTCCCACCCAGGTGGCTCCTCATTGTCGGTACCACCTGTCACTCCGTCCAGGATGCCCCCTCGGCACCCCACTGTTTCAGACCCAGTCTGATGATGGCTTTGTCCTCTTTTCTTCACAGACCCAGTTCTCCAGGTTCCGACACACGTGGAAGAGTAAGTGTGTGAATTTGCTTCGGCACCCCCCTTTAAGGCATCTTCCTGTTCTTTCTGTCCACATTCACGAAGCTCGGAGGAAGAGTTTGTATGCCCAAAAGTGTAGGCATAGCATAGGTGGCATGTTACACGTCGGGCGGGAGGGGTGGAGAGAGAGCAACAGTACCAAAAAAGCACCCTCATTCGACAATAAAATGATTGAAAAACAAAAGCCCTTCTTCGACATGACATGTCTGTTGGGTTGTGAGCTTAAACTTCCCCTAGTCTTGGCCCACCCTTCACCGTGTCAGACCACGGAGAGGAAGCCACGTGCGTGCATCAGGAAGTGTGGCCTAAGCAGAGGAGAGACTCGGCAAGGAGCTTCTGAGCGATTCTCACAATTCAGAGACCGGCAGGTCTGCCTCCTACAGGTGGACCCCCTGGCACCTGCTTCACAGGGCTGGCGCCCAGCAGGCCTCGCTCCACCTTCTTGGCAAAGCCTTCCTGATGTCAGCATCCCCCCCCCCCTTTTTTCTACTTCAATCTAAAAAGAAATTCCCACTACAAAACGAAAGGTGGGTTTCCCACTGATAACCTTGCCCTGCTGTTAAATGTAGCTGTCCAAGTCACGTGAAGGCTGTAGTTGACTTCCTGCTCCGGTTCACTCATTTTTTTATCCTGAGTGCTTGGGTTAAATGATGCTCCCCTGTCCTGTGGCCTGGTGCCGGCTGTCTCCGATCGTAGATGGTATGCACCACCATCCGGTTTTTCCATAGCCGGGTAAGAGAGAAAGCAGTAGGTCGGCCAGAACCCCCCAACCTCTTGCAACGACCCCTCCTTTGATTGTTTGTTCTGCACCCTGGGCTGTGATCCGTCATTGACACTCACTGCTTGATTTCCAGGCCCGCTTTCCTCCCTGATCCCAACGACGGCAGCCTCTACACCCTTGGGGGCAAGAACAATGAAGGCCTGACGGTGAGTGCGTTTAGCTGCTTTGTCCACTCTGAATGTTCTAGGCCAGGGGTCCTGGACGGTGCCTGCACGTTGAGGTCATCTGAGTCCCTAAACAAAATTTGGGAGGTTCTGACGTGGGGCAGTCTGACGTGGGGTTTGGGCATCAGTATGTTTTCAGAGCTTGAAAATGTGAACCAGAATTCAGAAGCACAGATGTAGAGCAGCAGATTCTCCTGGCCTAACCAGCACCCTGGAATGTGATTGACTGCTTCCTTCTTACATAACTGGGCTTCCTCTGTCTAATGAGCGGCAAACGGAAAGGTAGACAGTGATCCACGGGAACTTCAAAAAGCTCCTGGAAGAATTTTGTTATCTTTTAATTCCATGTTTCCACGAAATGCTAAAGCCCCACTGTTCCCCCAGTGTATAATGCCTTGGGAAGAAGGCATGGGGTAGTCACACCCCACCCCCATCCCCACCTCCCCTTTCATCTGAGGATCTAAATCCGTGACATGGAGGACACCACAAAAATGTCAAAAGCACTTCCGAGAGAAGAGAGGTTGGAGACAGATCTGCACTCGTGGTCACCTGTTGATGGCAGAGATCACCCTGCAGGGCGTGGGAGAAGGTGGACTTCTCAGTAACTAAAGTGAGCCACTGGACATACACACGTGGAACAAGCCCCCTGACCACAGAGTGTGGAACCCCATCTGGCCACGTCTGCGAAGACCTTTTGGACCCCGGCGGTCCCTCTGACCCCACAGGGAGACAGCTGCCAAGGGCTGTAGCAATGGGGGTGGGGGTGGGGGTGAGGGCGAGCCCAGGCATCATGCCGCAGCCCGCCGCTGTACACAGCAGGGGCACAAGGTCACCGTGATGAGCATCAGTACCCACTCTCCTAGAATGGTCACCAGAGAACACCCACAGACCATCCCACAATTCACTACTAGGGACGACCCAGACGCCCACTGCAGCAGACTGGCCAGAGAGATGGCCGACTGGTCCCCCATGGAAAACCGCACAGCAGTGACAGCGAACTGCCTACAGCTAGTGCCCAGGCAAGAGTTGATAACAGACACCTAACACTGAGCCAGAGATGGGCCAAGCTGGCGACATGCTCCTGGGTTGGTTTATGTAGAGCCGAGAAGTGGGGAGAATTTGTCTCGTCAGTCTTGAAGTCAGGATCATGGCTATCTGGGGGAGGGGGGGGGGGGGCTGTGGCTGAAGGCAGGGGAGAAATGGCGCCAGGCTGGACATGTTCTCTTTTTTCAGCCGAACTCAGGCCACCTGAAAACCACCTCAGCAGAGCACTTGAGCAAGTTTTTCTGTTTGCGTGTGATTCGCCCGGAGGAAATTAGGAAAAGACCAGTCCTGTGTCTGAACCCAGAGAGGAGAGGCCAGAGCAACAGGCTTTGGCCCTGAGACCTGCAGACGGCTCCCTCCCAGAGGGCTCTGGCCGGCGCACGCACCCGGCTACTAACTGAAGGCAGATGATTTGAGGTGCCTGCTCTCAAACACGACAGCCTGGGGAGCCCCAAGGGGCACCGTTCCATGCCCCACACCCAGGGTCGCCGCCAGTCAGGATTGATCCACTCCGTGGCACCTGGCTGGGTTGGGTTTGTTTTCCTACTTGAAGACAGCCCACCCCCACCCCTACACGTACATCTCCCCCAAGTTGGGTGTTAGCATTTCCAGACGCAACAGGTCTCTGTTTAGGCCTTGAAGGAGACTTCTAGCAGCTCCACAAAGACCACCGGGCTTCAGATGCTGCCCTCTGTGTCTCAGGACACCTGGAAACACCCAGGCCTGCAGCTCCTCTGCAAGAGCTTTCCTCCGAGTGATGGAGATCTCTGAGTCACTGGCTCATCTCCTTCTCTGCTTCTTTTTTATCAGATACTTTTACTGGGGCCTCTTGCATCTCTCATCACAATCCATACATTCATCCATGGTGTCAAGCACATCTGTCCATATGTTGCCATCATCATTTTCAAAGCATTTTCTTTCTACTTGAGCCCTTGGTATCAGCTCCTCATTTTTTCTCCCTCCCTCCCCCACACTCCCTCCCTCCCTTAAGAACCTTTGATGAATTATAGATTGTTATTTGCATATCTTACATCATCTTCTGTCCCTCTTCACCCACTTCTCTGATATTCATCCCCCTGGGAGGGGGTTATATGTTGATCTTTGTGATCCATTCCCCCTTTCTTCCCCTGTCTTTCTCTTATCCTCCTGGTATCTCTGTTCTCATTGTTGGCCCCTAGGGGTTTATCTAGCCTGGATTCCTTGTGTTTCAGGCTCTTATCTGTAGCAGTGTGTATGTTCTGCTCTAATCTGATTTGTAGAATTGAGGTCATGGTGGTGGTAGGGAGAAAGCATTAAAGAACTAGAGGAAAGTTGTGTGTTTCATTGGTGCTGTACTGCACCCTGGTTCACTCATCTCTTCCTTATGACCCCTCTGTGATGGGATGTCCAGTTGTCTACAAATGGGCTTTGGGTTTCTACACCTTGTCCCCCATCACCACCCCCACCCCATTCACATTGGTATGACTTCGTTCTGGGTCTTAAATGGTCAATACCTTATCTCATTGACACCTCATGATCACACAGGCTGGTGTGTTTCTTCCATGTAGGCTTTGTTGCTTTTCAGCTAGATGACCACTTGTTTATCTTCAAGCCTTTAAGACCCCAGACACTATATCTTTGAATAGCTGGACACCATCAGCTTTTTTTCACCACTTTTGCTCATGTCTTCACCAATTATATTGGGAAGGTAAGCATCACAGAGTGCCAGATTATTAGAACCAAGTGTTCTTGTGTTGAGGGAGTACTTGAGTCGAAGACCAATGTCCATCTGCTATCTTAATTTTTAATATGTAGCTATAAGTACGTAGATCTATTACCCTCTTGTTATATATAAATATACTTAGATATGTACATGCCTATGTTTAGACCTCTAAGTGTCATTTGTTTCCTAGTTCTTTCCTCTATTTCCTTTTACGCTCCTCTTGTTCCACCATCATGTTTAGGTCCGGTTTAGTGATTCCTTACTGTACATTGCCCTTGATTAAGGCCCACTACGCATCCTACACCCTTTTCGTCACTGATTTTAGTTCACTGTTGTTCCCTGGGTTAGTTGCCTCCCTCCGCCTTCCTTTTTCCCACCACCCCTTCTCCCATGTTCCCCTGGAAAAGTGGGTTCTGTTGTTTTTGTCTCTGAATTTTTAATCCTATCTTATCTAGATAGACTAGACATGCAGAGACATTAATAAGCACAAAAGCCAAGCAAAGCCAAACGAAACAATAACAACCAAAAATGAGCCAATGACAAAAAAGGAAAAGCCTATAAGTAGTTCCAGGTCTGATTTTTGACCTTTTGGAGTATTTTCCAGTCAAGTCTGATGGGGTGCCACACTGTCTCCAACGTCTATTTTGGTAATCCCCAGGGATTTCATCGACTTGCTCCCCTGGCTACTCGGTGTTTCGCCCCAGTGTGATGGGACCAGATTGGGCACAATTGCCGCACTGTGTCTCCAGTGTTGTCCCCTGTAGTGCTATGGTTCAGTGAGGAGTATTGTGTCTTGTGGTGTGGCCAGCCCTATGGCCCTCCCTGTGCATTGTCTGCTCTGAGTAGGAATATCGTCCTCGGGCCTTGGTGGGCCAGGATGTGCTCCCTCTCCCTCTCCACCCCCTTCTCTACTTCTTAAGGCTAAAAAGAAATCTGCCCTTTCATGGAGGAAAACAAAAGGTGACGAGGTGTTGCACCCTGGAGTTTCTGCAAAAGCAGATGTTTCAAGAACCCAGACTATTCCAAAAATAAAATACACCGAAACAAGCTTTAACCAAAAGAACGGGGCAGATGTCAGCTGTGGGCTTTAGAAGACTCAGTTTTATGATGACATGCAGTGGAAACATGTCAATTCCTCTGGGTTTCTCTTCCTGGTCCTCGTCAGAAACCCCCTCCTTTCTACCAAAAGATTGGGGCTTTTTGTTTCTCAACAGAGAACCAGCTACTTGAAGAATCTCTGGGAATGTCTTTTCCACCTCGCACCCCTGTGTCATCTCTGTAAAACGTTCTCTTTTCCCGCCAAGGCTAGGCTGGGAAGGGGGTCGCGTCTGTTCAGAAGGAAGCCCCCTCCCAGAGCACCGCCATTCTGCTCAGGCCAACCCCCTCTGAGCGTGGAGAGTGCTCGCCACCTGTAGGCCAGGGGTGGCGTGAAAGCCACAGCGCAGTCACTCCCAGAGAACCTCCATCACCCAGAAGCACTAGAGATGGGAGCCCTTGGGGCTCCTGCCTCTCGGTGTGTCAAGGCATTTCAGGGTGCAGGGCACAAGCGACAGGTAGCCAAGGGCTTGTCGGGAATGGGTGTAAAAGTCTGGGGCACACCCTTCTCCTTGGCATCCAATGAGGGCCGTTCCCACCCGCCATCCACACAACGTCTCT
>PVJH01016371.1:29338-50746 GCA_004026705.1 Nesogale talazaci
GCCAGACTCTGCCTCTTAATTACAGAGCTGTCTTCGTATTTCCTGCTATTGGGATCCCTGATAAAAACAGCACTTAGCAGCTGGCCCCGGGACCTCTTCCACCGCATCAGATTGCAGCTCTTGGCCTGCACTGCTGCCAGGATGTCCGTCAGAACGCATTTGTAGCACAAGGGAGGGCTGTCGGTATCGGAATCGCCCTGGTGACCAGAACCTGTATTTACGCAGCAGTATTGTCCCTGAAGAACTGAAAGTGCTTGTGGCCTAGCCATACCTTGGCAGCGGCCTGAATTTCTCTGGGTCTCACGTGCCAGCTTCATGTTCAGTGTTTGCTGGGGACACGGGGGTGAAGGGTGGGGGGTGCCCCCGAGTCTTCCCACACCTTCCGGCTGTGGGGTTCACAGGAGGTGACAGCACAGGCCCCTCTCTGCAGGCCAGACCCAGACAGAGCTGGACCATCTGCGTCACCATCCCCGCCCTGAGGTCATCTTTAGGATGTGGTTACCATCCCCTCTGCTACCTAAGCTGCTTGGTAGCTCCGTTTCCTCCAAGAAAGCTGTAGCTCCAGTGAGGGTCCTGCCAGATGGGAAAAGTTCGGGACCACAGCTGCTAGGTGACAGTTCACCCCATCTTCCAGTCTTTCCCAGAGAAAGATCTTATCGGGTACAGAAAGTTGGGACCCACGGACACGTGCCCTATGATCTTCCCCAAAGAACCCATTGGGCAGCTAGCCACAAGGTCAGCAGTTCCCATCCACCCGCTGCTCCGTGGGAGAAAGACGAGGCTGTCTACTCCCATAAAGAGCTGCCGTCTCAGAAACCCAGAGGGGCAGTTCTGCCCTGTCCTCTAGGTCCTCAGTCGGTGTTGACTGGCACTGCCCCCCTCTGCTTCCTCATGCCCCTGGAGAATGGAAACATTGGCAGTGTGCTGGGCAGAAACCCCCCACCCCGCCGCACAGCCTGGCTTTCAGACAGGAGGCTGCAGCCGGCCCACCATCCTCGGGCTTCTCGGCCAGACCCACCACGCATCCAGATGCTCTGTGTTCTTTGGCCGTGCACCCGGTCATACCACACCTGTTCCCCAGCTCACTGGGTCCCTGCTCTCTGGCTGGGGAGCTGAGATCAGGGGCTGAAGTGACTTTGGCCTTCTTAGTACCGGGGTGCAGCCAGCTCCAGGGACCTGTCCTGGGCCCCAGCTAATTACAGTCATAAGCAGCAACTGTAGATTCTCTTTACATGTGGGCTAATTAGTAGGGAAGATGAGAATTGTGAGTGGTGGTTTCCAGAGAGATGCGCCCTGGGTGAATTTCTCCATTTTTATAGGCCTTGGTGCCTGGGAAAAGAATAGTCCTTTCCAAGCAACGGCTTTCATATGTAAGGCCATTCATCAAAGCCATAAAATTCAACTTGGGAGCTTGGAGAACTTTTCCTTCCTCTTAACTATGATTCAGTCCTTGATGGCTAACCAAAAGGTCAGTCGTTAGAACCCACTGTTCGCCTGTCCGTCCATCCCATGGGAAAAAGCTGTGCCCGCCTGCTGCTACAGCCTGGGCAAGCTGCAGGAGCCAGAGCCCACTGGACGGCAGTGGGTTTAATCGTGCTCTACGATTCAGTTCTTAGGTTTGGAGGACCTTTTTAATACCACAATGAGTCAGGTTTTCTTGTTTAGTTTTTTTTTTTTTTTTTTGGGGGGGGGCGGCAGCATCACTGCCCCCTGGTGGGAGTAGGAAGCCCAGCCTTGCTCCTGGGAAGCTGCTGCTAGATTTGAACCGCCAACCCTGTGGACCGCAGTCCCGCACACAACTACGATGCCACCGAGGCTCAGCCTGAGTCAGTTGTTATAAGATCCAGTGGTTCCCCACCCCAATTTGGATTTCCTCGCTCCCCTTTACATTGTCACCTTCCGGGCCTCACGGAAATGTCCCCAGCCTAAGGGAACACCAAGTCTGTCTCTCTGGGCACTGACGACCTCCCAGGCTGCTGGTGTGGCCGTGATGTTTCCCCCTTTATGTGTAGCCCGGGCGTAAGCCACAGTGTATCCCGTGACCTTCCAGGTAAAAAGCAGGACATTTGGTATGTGATCGACCTCCTGACCGGGGAGAAGCAGCAGACGCTGTCATCAGCCTTCGCAGAAAGTCTCTGCCCGTCAACCTCTCTTCTGTACCTCGGCCGCACAGGTGAGCAAGGCGCCTCTGGTCACGTTCAGCCTGCAGGGATCTGCGGCAGCGTCCGCCCCTGGCCGCCTTCTCCAGACACACGTCCAAGCAGGCCGTGCCCTCGGAAAGAGCCTTCACTGGCTCCCACAGCCCACGACCTAGAACCCCAAGCCCCGTATCAGAAGCAACCCCCCCCCTCCGGAGGGGAGCGTGGCTGCTGCTCACTCCCTGTGTCTCCCCCACTTCCACACGGTCCACGCGTCTCCCTCACATCCACATTGTCTGTCTGCGCTGGGCCATGCGACCCTCGCCACCAGTCTGCAAACGTCCTTTCTCCTCTTCACGCCTCAGCTCAAAAGCCCCCTCATCTGTGAAACCCCTCCCTGGCCCTCCCAGCTCCCATCTTCCCCGGGAACTCTTGACTCTTCTTCCTCGGGCCGCCAGCTGAGCCCTTCCCCCGGGCCCAGGGGCAGCCTCCCTCTGGCCGTTGGCCTTGCCTCTCATGAGTCAGGAAAAGCACCCTCCGCCCTTGTCTGCTTCCTGTTCCCACCCTGCTCTCCGCCTGCGCTCCTCACCACCGATGTCAAGTTCCCTTGCCTGTGCGCAGCCTCTCCCCTGGGCTCAGGCCCCCTGTTTGTGGCCCCTTGACACCCTTGCACCGAGCACACAGTAGGTGCTCCGATGTGTGACCGGCAAGCCCTTTTCCGCAGGAGCTGACACGCTTGCCTATGTGCCCAGCAGCTGTCCGGGTCCTCTGGGCGAAGATCCAATACAGCAAGCCCTGTGTCAGACTCTTGGGAAGCAGCCTTTCCAAGTGACCACTCCATTTAGGTCTAGACACTCAGATCCCCAAGCTGAGGGAGCGAGGAGAGGGGAGGGCGGCAGGGGCTTTCTTCAAGTGCTGTGCAGAAAGGTGCCTTTCTAAGGATCAGCGAAATGCATCGTGGACCCCCTGGCAGCTGCCTGGCCTCTCCAGGAGCTGGAGGACCGTCTGTAGGGGTGCAGAGCCCACCCCAACCCCTCCACTGCACCCGAGGAAGCTCGGCTTCCTGCTATGCAGCCTGCCTAGGAGTGTATCTGCTTGCCTTTTTATCAGCTTCCCCGCAAGCGTGTAGTCCGCAGGCAAAGTGACAGTGCTTGAGGGGGGCAAGTGCATAAGTGTGTGACTGCTTGGGCTCCGTGACCTCCCTAACTTGGTGACAACAGCAGCAGTCATTTCATTGCTGCCCCAGCAGTGCTTAGCAGGACAATCCTGCCCCCTCCACTTGCTGCTGGCTGGGCCCTGCTCTCCGTCGAGAGTGTGGACCTGTTGACATGGCGACTAGGGACCCACCTTGGGGCAAAGTGGAAGCTACTATGGCTCATGATGCCTGGGCTTCGAAGCCCCCGAACTTTCCTCCCACTCTGGTCTCTTGGCCAAAGCAAGTCATAAGAATGAAAGGAGTGGAGAAACTGGGATGGCCTCCTGCAGGAAAGAGCACCACATGAGCATACAGGCTCCGGGAACATACAGGCTGGGAAAGAATCGGTGACCCTTTCAGGAAGCCTCCCACATGCAGAATATACCTACCCTTCCCCCAGACACCCAGCACCTCATGACCTGCATCAGATCTTGAAATGGAGGGTGGGGGCTTCTCTTGGTCAGTCAGTCTGTCCCCGCAATCCACCCCCACCGCCATATGTCCTCCAGGTGGTGAGACAGGGACAGGACAGCTACAGCAAACATTCTCAATCACATGGCGGCGTGCAGCGGTCACTGGCCCAGAGGACCGCTGCCATCTGGCCAGGCTGGACAGCAGGTTACAGCCCCTGGTTAGGGCCAGTCTTGTCCTCTGGGATTCTTTCTCCACTCAGTTGTTCTTAATGGCTCTGGCTTCTGCTCTCTGAGACTTGCTTCCTTTTCCCGTTAGAAACAACTGGTGTTTTGTAGCTTCCTGCTTGTGCCTTATACAGGACAGCTTGGAGGTCTAGAGGCCCTTTTTTCTTTTTAATCATTTTATTGGGGTCTCCCCCAACTCATCACTACCCATCCATCCATCGTGTCGAGCACATTTGTTGCCCTCTTCACTCTCAAAGCATTTTCTCTCTCCTGGAGCCCTGACCATCAGCTCTAGAGGCCCCTTTTCTATGTGGACTGTTCCTAGTCCTTTCAGTCTGTGTGGATACCAAGCACTCTTTCAAAACATTCCAGATTTTCCATAAGTCAACCTGAAGTCCACTCGAGAACAGTCATGCCCACAGAGCTCGTTGAGACAGGGCCCTCACTCCACTTTGGAGGGTGAGAACATGCCAAGGCCATGTGCCCCACATTGTTTCAGAACTGAATTGGGGGGGGGGGGTGATTGCACAACTCTCCACATGGGATCGGATTCTTGAATTGTAATGACATGTGGATGCCGTGCTCCTCAAACGGTTACCAAGACACCATCCATCTCACAGCCTTCTCGTCTCTCAGGGGCACCGGGACTTGTTCGGAGGCTTCAGAGGCCCCACAGGCTTCTTGCAGTCTCACCTTGGAGTTGACCTTGACCCGAGGCCTGGCTTCACTGCCATGACCCAAGATTTCATCCTGAGAATCTCTTACAGCTGAAGGGCTGGCCATAGACCCTCCAGCTCATCGCTGTCCCAGCAGGACAGAGTCAGGCTGGGCCCTGGGGCTTCCACGGCTGAACCAGGAAGCCGTGAGTGCCTGGCAGGGCTCCCAATGATAGGATGCCCCACCCCCACTGTCACTCCTTTAGGGGAAAAAGTGGCGTTTTCTTTCCCGGGCAGGTTCCCACTTTACACAGCTCCTGGCATTGGCAGGCTTGACTGGCTCACGCTCGCCTGAGGGAAACTGTCAGGCCTTTTCTGCAGCCCACCCAGCCAGACCCCGGGGCTCAGCGGGAGCTTCTTTCTCCCCCATGTTCCTGCCCACGGGAATGTGCGTGTGCCACCAGGACACGAGCGGCCGCCCTGTTCTGCTCCGGCAGCAGGGACCTGCCTGTCTCCTTCTCCGCATTGGGCTCTGAGGCCCAGAGTCTTCGGGGCGTCAGTAAGGCATCACCCCACATCTCGGTACCAGATTCTGGATGGGTTATCTTTCACCCTCCGGGGTTCATAAAGATTATATGGCATGAAAAGACGATGGAGTTTTAAAAAGCCTCTTTGCATACAATCCACCAGCCCACGAGGTCGGGCGGCCTGAAGCAACCGCAGCCATTCCAGTGCGCACAGTTCTGTGAGGCAGGAGTCCTGTTCCCCAGAGATGTCTGGGGCTTCACTTTGCCCCCACGCGGCCTTTCCCTGGTCCACAGGGCTCCCAAACCTCTCTCCCCTACACTGCGGGGAGACCGAGTACCGCTGGCTGGTGAGCCGCACGCACACCATGGAGCCGCGGGCCAGGGCCGCGCTAACGGGCTGACCTGTGTCCCGCCCGCAGAGTACACCATCACCATGTACGACACCAGGTCCCGGGAGCTCCGCTGGAACGCCACCTACTTCGACTACGCCGCCTCGCTGCCCGAGGACGACCTGGACTACAGTAAGTGCTTCCGGGTCAGCTGCACAAGGTGTGGGTGTGTGTGTAAGGGGAGTGGGGGGGGCGGGTGTCCTTGGGAGGACCAGTTAGGAGAAGCAATCACCCCAGACACCAGGGTCTTCTCTTCAGACGCTGCTTCCTGAGTTCTGAGCTCCCCGCAGGCTGGCAGTGAACCCTCCCCACAGTCGGGGCGGCCAGGTCCTGGGTGATTAAGTCTGGAGGGGCACCGAGAGCAGGGCCGGCACCCCCTGGAGTCCCTCTGCCGGCAAAGGAACCCCCCCCCCCCACAGCCCCCGGAAGGCAGGATTAGACATTGGGGTGGGCTGTGAGCAGTCCCGCCACTAAGGCCACTCTACCTGAGGCTCCTCCCGCATGATGTCTCCCCTATACCGGGGAGCCCTGAAAAGCCATCATGGCTCTCTGGAAGTCCAGGGGTGCCTGCCCTGACAAGGATCACAGTAGATGGTCCTGGATGGCGTGGGAGGAACATGCGGACCAGAATGAGAACTCCTTCCAGAGGTGGGCCTGAACTAGTCAGGTGGAGCTGTGGGCCTCCCAAGACCCCGGCCCTTACCCTGCAGAGCGGCAACGCTACCCACCTCCACGTTGACTAGTCAACCACGGGCAGCCTTTAGCTGTGGGAGCGATCAGGGGTGAGGACGCGAGGAGGGACCCTGCAGTGGTGCCCTGGGGGGCTTGCCATGGGGGTGGCTGAGAGTGTGTATGAATTACTGCTCGTAGGACTGCGGTCCGAGTCTGCTGGAAATCCTGTGCACCTGAGCACTCTCATTGGCTCGTGTTTGAGCGCCCTGTCTAAACCAGACGCAGACCGTCTTTCAACTTGGTCAACAGAGTCTTTCGTAAACGGTTGCTATGGAATGCCAGGTTGACAGGCATCGCCACTGACCCTTCCTCCTCAATACTTAGCATATTTTTCGGATGATAAGATGCACCTTTTCCCACCCAAAGTGGAGGAAAAACAAGAGTGTGTCTGCTGGTCTAAAGGTGTGGTACCCCGGAACATTTTAGTATGCTGGTACTATTTGGTTCAGAGCATTTTGTTGTTGTTGTTGTTGTTGTTGTTGTTGTTTTCCTGCTCTAAAAACTGGGTGTGTCTTATGGTCACATTCGTCTTACGTTCTAAGAAATGCGTATTTACTCCTGATTCTGAATAAAAGGGTAAAGAAAAGCCACCTCGTAAATTTAGCCTTGAGAAGTGCCCTCTGATCCTAGGGAATGAGCTCCCTGGGAGCACCTGAGAGCAGACCCCCCAAGTTCTCAAGGCGCCCCAAAGGCTGGCTGCCTTCAGCAGAGAGACCGCCACTTGTCACGCGAGGGGAGGACATGGCCTCGAGGGGGAGTGAGGCATGGCCTGCTCTGTGTGTCCTCCCTGCTGCAGAGATGTCCCACTTTGTGTCCAACGGCGACGGGCTGGTGGTGACGGTGGACAGCGAATCCGGGGACGTGCTGTGGATTCAAAACTACGCCTCCCCCGTGGTGTCCTTCTACGTCTGGCAGCGGGAGGGCCTGCGGAAGGTGCTGCACGTCAATGTGGCCGTGGAGACCCTGCGCTACCTGACCTTCATGTCCGGCGAGGTGGGGCGCATCACCAAGTGGAAGTACCCCTTCCCCAAGGAGACGGAGGCCAAAAGCAAGCTCACGTGAGTCCAGGGACCTGGGGGCCGCTCTCACCCGGCCCGGCCACCTGTGGCAGACCCTGCGTTCCAGGCTAGGGTTGGGACACACAGAGTCACTCAGAACCTCCGAGTATAGGAGGGGGAGGGGGGGCAGTGCAGCCCTCCCAGCCGAGCGCAGTCTTTCTGGAGAGAGACTAAGTTCAAGTTGCAGGTGGGGTGAGGGGAAGGCTGGTGGAAATTCTGAAGGCTCTTTGCTTCTTCGTTTTATTCTAAATGCTGGTTGTGGGTTGAAGCCATTTTTAGAAGATGGGGAAGGGGCGGTTCTGGTACCTGTGTCTGAGGTCCAGCCAGCTGGACCAGTCCCTCCCTGCCGATGGATGTCGCTGGACCTCTTGAGCCTGCGTCCTGCCTCACAGAACTCCCGGAGAAGGCCCAGGCAGGCTATGCCGGTCCAGTGGTTACAGCAGGGGCTGTGACCCAGTCATCGGCAGCTCAAACCCACCAGCCACTCTGTGGGAGAAAGACTGGGTTTCAACCGCCGTCAGCAGTCACTGGGCGGGGGGTGGGGTGTCCCACTGTGAGTCAGCCCGGGCTCGATAGAAATGAGTTTGCGCAAATGCGGGCTGGTTCTTGAGAGAGGGTTAGGCAGCCGCCATCTCCGAACTGGTACCATGGATCCACCCCGCCAACCCTTCCTTGACGCCCCGTCCACGATGGGCCACCAAGCCGGCGAACAGGGAGTCTCGCCCAGGTCGGAATCCCGACAGCATCGATTAGGCTTTTCTGGGACCTCCGGGCCGACAACGTGCGAGGGCTTCTCACAGCGTCCGTGGACCCCCCTCGCAAAAACAAAACGAACAAACGCACTGCCAGCGAGTCTCACAGTTCTGACTTCGCCTCCAAGACGGGGCAGAGCTGCCCGGGGCGTCCCAGACGGCAGCTCTTTCTGGGAGGGGAAAGCCTCTCTCAGCTCCTTTCTGGGCAGCGGGCGGGGGTTCCCAGATGCCCACTGGCCAGTGCGGCACCCCAGACCTGCGAGACGGTGGGCCCAGGCACTGGTGGGAGCTCAGGCACCAGAGTGGGCTGCTACTTCCCGGTGAGGAAGGGAGCTATATGCAGTGAGGTGGCTTGTCCGTGCTTTGTAGGCCATGAGTGACAGTTCCCCGGGACAGTGCCCCGCCTCCCACCCTCCAGCTGTCCTCCTCGCCGGGGGTCAAGGCAGGGTGGGGACGGGGAGTTAGAGAGAGGCATGGTTCCTCTTTTCAAAGAGCCCCTGCCTGTGGGCTCAGGAAATGGAGTGACTGGAGTACATGGGTCTGTTCTGCCCGCAGGCCCACCCTCTATGTTGGGAAATACTCCACCAGCCTGTACGCCTCCCCCTCCATGGTGCACGAGGGGGTCGCCATCGTGGTAAGTCCCGGGGTGGAGGGCGGCGAGGGCTCACTGCCACAGCCCCCTAACGCTGCCTCCATTGCAGGTGAACAGCTTACGGGCTGGGCATGCCGGCCACAGATCTGAAATCCTCCAAACCACCTTTGGGCCCACGGTCTGCTTCGTGAGCAGAGGCGCCGGCTCTGCCCCCTGGCGGCCACGCTCAAAGCTGCACCCCGGCGACCAGGGGTCAGGGACAGCCACCCTGTTAGCTTCTTTGGGTTGGGGGCACAGCCCAACTAGCTGTGTCTGCTCCCCGACTTCCAGAAACCTCTTCGCTGAGCCTATATTCCTGCAGGGCCCCCCAGCTTCAGGTGCTCTTCTGGTTTCCCCTGTCCTCCTCCTGACCTCTCCATCCTCGGAGCCTTCCCTCTGACCTTCACCCTGGTGGAGCCTGAGCGGGGGTGCTGCTTTTGTAGGCAGCCTAGGACCATTCTCCTGGTCAGCTGCTCACTGGACGTGACAGCATCTGACGCTGTGCCCCGAGCCAGTCTTGGCAGGGCCAGTGCTTGTTCTACCCGTGTGCGTTGCCTCCATGTGAGCTTCTAGAAGATGCTGTGAACGAGTAGATGGTCGTTCATTCTCTGCATAATGCCCCGTCCACCCTCACCGCTGTCCAGTGGGTGCACAGGACAGTAGACGCACCCCGAGTTTCTGAGACTCTGCCAGCTGTTGACAGCGACACCCACCGAGGTGTTGGTGGTTTGAACCATGGCCTTTGGGTGTTTTCACCACGGTTCCACCCAGGCACCCACCCGCTTCCCCTCCCAGCTCCTCGGGGCCCCCACACCCGCCCTGCCCACTCGAGGGACCCAGACATGGGTCACTAGGTTATGGGCTATGGACACATGGGTTATGGAGTCCTCGGGACATAAACCCATTCCGCTAGTCTTGGGCCCCTGGGAGCCCAGCTTCTGTTCAGGTGGACAGTGCTGTCACACCGGCAGTCCCGGGAAGGCCCCTGTGGCACCCGTCTCACCACAGTCTGTCCCCACAGCCCCGCGGCAGCACTCTTCCCTTGCTGGAAGGCCCCCAGACGGACGGCGTCACCCTCGGAGACAAGGGCGAGTGCGTGATCACGCCCAGCACGGACCTGAAGTTCGACGCGGCGCTCAAAGGGAAGAACAAGCTCAACTACCTGAGGAACCACTGGCTTCTGATAGGTGCGCAGGGGAGCCCGGGCCGACGGGAGTTTGCTGATTGATGGCTGTGGGAAGAAAGCACCGCCCTCCCCTGACCTCCATGGAGGTCCTCATGAGGGTCCTCACGAACCTCTGCCCTGCTGCTGCTGGGGGAATGCACGGGCCAAACTGGGCCAAGAGCCGCTTTCCCTATGCTGTTGGCGGTCAGGAACTGCCTCCTGCTGAGCAGAGGCCGCCAAGCCACACGCTTGATGCATGTCGAAGTCAATCCCGTAGACCAGGGGACATGGCCCATCCCCTCCCCTCCCTCACAAGGAAACCGGCCCAGCCGTGTCCACCAGTCAGTTCCCACAGGTGTCCTGGCAGGTCCCTGGGGAATCCATTTCTTGCTGCTTTCTCAGAGTGGCCCCGTGGGAGGCCGGTGCCCTCACTGGTTCCATTTTTTTAGGTGAGGGAGCAGGTCTTCCTGGGGAAGACCCCTCCCCGTTGGTTTGGGGTCACGGGAGGAGGGGCCTGGACCAGGAGAAGGACTGAGATGTGGATGGTTCCGGTGGACTCAGAGAGAGACCCTGGGCCGTGTTATCCAGCAAAGGGCCTTCGTTCTCCTCCCCGTCCCCTTCCTGTCCGTGCTCCAGCCGAGGGCCCTGGGGCTGGGAATGGAGGCACTGTCAGCAGGGGAGAAAGGGTGTTTCGCTGACACTCGGCTGCGGCGGCAGCGTGGGGACAGGGCAGGACGTGTGACCGTCGGCACAGAGGCATGTGAGAGGAGCTCGGTCTCTTACAAGCGTCCCAAGTGGCCGCAGCAAGGTGGAGCCCTTTGGTGTGAGCGCCAAACCCGGTCACCCAGCCCCACAGCAAGTGCCGTCCACTCTCCCTGGCACCTGTCATTGGTTCACCACCGGGGACCTCAGGGGTCAGTTGTGTAGGGAACGTCCAGTGACGATGGGGAACTTGCCCAAGCCTTGGCACTCACTGAGGCAGCGTCCCCTTCCCCCGTGAGCCCCGGAAGGACGGGTGCTCCCTGTAGGGCATCTGGGGGCTTTGAAGAGCTGTCCCGGGCTCAGCCGTGGCAGGGAGCGCTGCCCCTCTGGTCACACCACTCCAGAGCTTCAGCTGTGACCAGGGCACGAAGCAAGTCAGCAGGACTCGACCACGTGCCCCTTGCTTCCGGGCACGCCGGGAACATCCCGGTGCCTCTCCTGGCAGAAGTCTCCCTGTACCTTCTCACGAACCTGCCTGTACCCCTCCCTCATCACCTGGGAGTCAAGTGAGCATGTTACCGCCCCTGCTGGAGTCCGAGTTTGCACCCTCAGACCCGCGCTGGGGGTCCCGCCCTCACGGCAGGCTCTGTGTCCTCACCTAGGCCACCACGAAACGCCCCTGTCCGCCTCCACCAAGATGCTGGAGAGGTTCCCTGCCAACCTGCCCAGGCACCGGGAGAACGTGATTCCCGCCGAGGCCACAGAGAAGAGCCTCGAGGAAGTGAGTGGGGTGGTGGGCAGGGCCTCCAGGGAGCCGGGCACCCAGAGCCCAGAGGGCGGGGGAGAAGCAGGAGGCCAGGCAGGGCCTGGAAGAGTGGGCAGAAAGCGGCCAGCCGGAGGAGCCTGACAGGACGACATCAGGCCACAGACGTCACAGACGCGGAGGAGGGGGGCCTGTGACCCAGCCCATTCTCGCGCCGCTGGCCCAGCCCCCTGCGCCCGGCCTGCAGGGAAAGAGCAGCAGCTCTCACCTCCCCCCGCAGGTCATCCACCTGGTGGACCAGCCGGCCGAGAGCGCGCCCACCACCGTCACCCGGGAGGTGGAGCAGAAGTTCGCCCCCGCCAAGCCCGAGGCCCCCGTGGACTCCGTGCTCAAGGACATGGCCACCATCATCCTGAGCACCTTCCTGCTCATCGGCTGGGCGGCCTTCATCATCACCTACCCCATGGTAAGACTCACTGCCCCCGGCCCGGCTCGGGCCGCCAGGCATCCGGACCTGCTGGTCTCGGGCCCAGACAAAGACAGCCCACAAGCCAACCATTGTTCCTCCCAGGCAAGCCCCACTGTATGCCCGGCTCTCCGGGCAGGGTCGTTAAAGGAGGCACCGTCCTCTCAGAAGAGGGCAGTTTTGAGCCTGGGCCATGAAGTCTCTCACGTCACCAGCTGTAAAAGCCACTTGACAGTCCTGGCTCACAGGCCCTCCTGAGCGCTCGGCTGCGTTTCCTTTTTTAAGAATGGGGACAGCGGGCGTGAAAACCTCCCTCCCCCCTTAGAAGCTGCGTGTGAGCATGAAGTCAGAGTCAGAAGGGTGCCCGCTCTGACTTCTAGCAGGCCTTACGTCGCTGGCTGGGCTGGGGGGATCTTCTTGGAGAAGCATTCCCTCGCCAGGCCGTCACGGCTCAGGAGTGCGTGTCCATGCGGACCGGCACCCTAACAGCAGCACAGTCAGACGTGTGGTTTGGCCCTCCCCGCAGGCCTGAGGTCGATGTTATCACCTACTCCCTGCCCCCCCTCCAGGTTACATGGCAAGCAGAGGCTCCCAGGGACCTCAGCCCCAGGCAAAGGGGGCGTGGAGAGCCAGAGTGCCCCGAGCGAGTGTCCCCTCTCGCTGCTCCCTTAGTCACTTTCCACACCTGGGACGTAATCAGCACAGGCGTTGCAAAGAGAGATGCCGCCCTGCAGCCTGAAGGCCCCGAGAAGGGGCACCTGGGCCAGACCCACATTTCGGCCTCCTCCTGCCACAAGCTGGCTGGGTGACTCTGGGCAGGTGGCTGAGGCCTGAGCCCAGCTCTCTCCTCGACCTAGCTGGGCGCTCGCTGACCACCCGAGCCGGCCTCCTCTGAGGGCATGACCAGAGTGGGCAGCACACCTGTGCTCTCACCAAACCCACCTCCATCTCCGTTGTTCCACTTCTACTGGGTTTTCACTTCTGCAGCAACTCTAGGACTCTCAGCAGAAGCTGCAGAGTTTTGGACTGGACCCGGATGCCCTCCCTCCGGCCCAGCCTTCTGCCTGGGGCCCACTTCCTCCTCTCCCCATGGAACCCTCAGCGAGCAGTGCTGCCCCCAGGGCCTCTGGCAGACCTCCCTCTGCCTGTGGGCTCCTGCAAGCCCACGCCCCCTTCCCTGGCGGGGGTGGGGGCTGCTGGCTGCATTGACGGACGCCTCCCTCTCCAGAGCATGCACCAGCAGCAGCAGCGGCAGCACCAGCAGTTCCAGAAGGAACTGGAGAAGATCCAGCTCCTGCAGCAGCAGCAGCTGCCCTTCCACCCAGCCTCCGACTCGGTGCTGGACTCGGAGCCCCTGGACACCTCTGGCCTCTATTCGGAGAGCTCGGCCACCAGCAGCCCCAGCACGTCCCCCAGAGCCTCCAACCACTCGCTGCACTCCAGCGGCTCCACCTCCAAGGTCGGCGCCAGCCCCTTCCCGGACCAGGATGAGGAGGGTAAAGAAAGCAGGTGTCTCTCCCCTGAACCTGCCCCAGGCTTCTCCACGCTCATGCGCAGCTCCCTGCGCTCTGAGGGCCTCTCGGCCGCCCGTCCCCGAGACCTCTCCTCTCAGAGACCCTCCCTCCTGATCCACGAGAGGGGAATGGGCTGGCCGGAGGTGCGATGCCCATCCTGGCTCCTCCCTGTTCCTGAAACCAGCCAGTGGCCAAGTAAAGATGAACAGCTTGATGTGCCTCCTCCCTTCTTGGGAGCCGGGCCCAGGCCCACTGCCAGGGCTGGCCCCAGGGCTCTGGGAGGTTGTGCAGGAGGAACCCGGGGACCTAGGCTCAGGCTCAGGCAGGAGTCTCTGCTCCTGGCCTCCCCGTTTCCATGCTCGCTTATCTCAGGGTGCAAATATTTCACTTCTTCAAGTTGGGCGGTTTGTATTTTTAACTTTCTAACCATACATAGGGACATGCGTGTGGGTGTCACTGGAATCCAAAACCTAACTTAACTGGAGTCAGCGCCAATTCAAAGCACCCCTGTGGGACAGCGTCGAGCCCCGAGGGCTATAAATCTTTAAGGGAGCAGACTCCCATGTCTTTGTCCCCCAGAGCAGCTGGAAGCAAACGCGGATGCTTCATCAGCAGCCGAGCGCTTAACCACAGTGCCACCAGGGCTTCTTTGATGGAGCTGGTCTGGAAAGCGTGGAGAGCACCAGCTGTGCTCCCTGCCCCTCACAGCGGGAGGGCAGGAGCCAGGCATGCTGGGGCGGGGAGGAGGCCCCCTGGCCACGGATGGGGACCTGTGGCCCAGAACCTCTTCAATGCTTTCTTCATCCGAGGGCAGGGAGTCACGGGAGGCCTTGAGTGCCGTGCTTATTTAAAATCACCCTTCCTCGTGCCCATTCTGTTCCAGACGAGGAGACCAGCATGGTGTTGGTGGGGAAAATTTCATTTTGTCCCAAGGACGTCTTGGGCCACGGAGCAGAGGGCACAATTGTGTACAGGTGAGCAGATGAGAATGCCCCAGGCCTTCACCACCCTGTGCGCCAGGGGCGGAGCCGGCAGAGCGTGGCCATGAGCACAGAAGAGGTCTTGCCTCCGCCTGAGGGGCACGGCCGCCTGAGGGGAGGAGGGAATGGCCTGGGCCTGCCCACAGCCCCTCTGGGACCCCCTGGCCGCTGGAGCCACAGCCCCGCCCTGTCCTGCAGAGGCATGTTCGACAGCCGAGACGTGGCCGTGAAGAGGATCCTCCCTGAGTGCTTCAGCTTCGCCGACCGCGAGGTGCAGCTGCTGCGGGAGTCGGACGAGCACCCCAACGTGATCCGCTACTTCTGCACGGAGCGGGACCGCCAGTTCCAGTACATCGCCATCGAGCTGTGCGCGGCCACGCTGCAGGAGGTGCGCCTGCCGCCGCCACGGGGCTGGGGGAAGGGGGGTGGCGGCTCTCAGAGCAGCCCTCCCTGCCGTCAAGGCCGCCAACTCAGGGAGGCACGAAGGGCCGGGTGGCACTGCCCCTGTGAGTCTCCCAGACCACAACCCTTTACAGGAAGAGAAAGCCCCATCTTTCTCCCTCCAGCGGCTGGGGGTTTCAAACTGCCGGCCTTGTGGTTAACAGCCCAGCGTTTGAGCCCTACACCACCAGGGCTCCTGGTCTACTTGTCTTACACTCAAATTAACTGGAGTGAGGGCAAAGTCTGCCAGACACCAAACGCAGGGCCTGCACTTCTAACGTAACACAGTGAAAAAGCAGGCCATTTGTCCCACCCCTCAAAGCGGCCCCCACAGGGCTGCCGTTCCTACTGTGGTCCTCCCCCAGTGTGTCTGGGGCAGTCTCGTTGCGATTGGCGGCCCTGCCCCCAAACTTGGGCCTGGATGTGTGGCCGCAAGGGTCCGTCATCCTTCCCACTCGCCGTCCGGGCCCCCAGAGAGCCCCCTGGCTGTCATTTCTCCCACGAGGCCGTGAACTGGATTTGCTCGCCCTCAGTCCGTCTCCCTGGGAAATCAGTCCCACGGGGCTCTGCTCTCTGAGTCAGCTCTGACCTCAGGGGATCCTGGGCTGGAAGTTGACAGTTGGCCGTAAAAGTGCCCAGTGCGCTCTCGTTTCTCACGGAGCTGGGGGTGGGGGTGGGGCTCCCAGGGCCACAGTCGTGACGGTGCCCTCTCGTCTCTCTCAGTACGTGGAGCAGAAGGACTTGGCCCACCTGGGTCTGGAGCCCATCACCTTGCTGCAGCAGACCACCTCAGGCCTGGCTCACCTCCACTCGCTCAGCATAGGTGAGTGGTCCCCCTGCCAGCTGGGCCTCAGCTCTGGTCTGCAGCCGGACATGCAGGCAGGGGCCTTCCGGTCATCTGTCGGCCTGCCGCAGAAGGATGGGGGGTGGGGGCGGCTGGTACATAGCTGAGGGCCACATGTGGACGCAGCAGCAGGGCTCCTGGGAGCTGGACGGCCTTGCCTGCCCCCACCTGCCCATCCGCCATGAGGAGCCCCAGCGGAAGGGCTGGTAAGCGTAGGACTCATTTCGAGTTTCCTGTTAGTTCACAGAGACCTGAAGCCCCACAACATCCTCCTCTCCATGCCCAACGCGCACGGCAGAGTCAAGGCCATGATCTCTGACTTCGGCCTCTGCAAGAAGCTGGCGGTAGGCAGGCACAGCTTCAGCCGTCGCTCTGGGGTGCCCGGCACAGAAGGCTGGATCGCCCCCGAGATGCTGAGTGAGGACTGCAAGGAAAACCCTGTAAGTGTGGGGTGGGACCTGGGCCCCTGCGCCCCAAGAACCACCAGCAGTGGGAGTCTTTGAGGTCCACACTTGGGGGGGCTTCCAGCAGGCGAAGCTGGAAGAGGGATGCCTGCATCCCGCTGGGCTCTCCCTGGTGTCCAGGTGCAGATGAAGGAAGGCACCATGGGCCCACTGTCTCGTTTCTCCCCTCTCTTCTCCCCCCTGCTGGGAAACTCAGACCCATGCAGGTAAACAAGCCTCCAGTTTTCATTCTTCCTTCAAGTGCAGTTCTGTTCGCCCAGCCTTCCTACGTGGAGAACGTTTAGATGTACGGAAAATCAGACGAGTGAGAGGACTAGGGAGGAGAGCGCTTCAGAAAGTCCCAGGAAATCGGAATGGAGAGAGCACAGAGCTTCTCCACCGAGCCTCCCCGCCCTCTGCAGGGCCTCCGCCTGACTCAGGCCGGCCACTCCTTTTCTCCAGGACATCCTTTCCCCCCGAGTGCTTGAGCATGCATCTCTGCAGCACCTCCTCCTGCCTCCTCAGTTCCCAGTGTCGTCATTGCTATCTGCTGCTGAGTCTGCCCGCTCCTTACCCACCCTGAGGCTTCCTTCCCATCGTTCCCCTGCCCAGGCTCATCGTGGCAGCCACTGTGGCCCCTCCACTTTACCAACCGTGAGGTCCTTCTCCAGAGTCGGTCTCTCCTGCCCTTCTCCAGAAGGCCTCCCCACCCTTGCCTCTAAGGAGCACTCTGGTGGAACTTCGTGCAAGAGGGATGTGTGTGACTTGGCGCACACAGTCCACGGTGCTTTCCATGTTGTTCAGACGCACCGAGGCTTCGTGGGTCTTCTGCACCTTATTGGACCCAAACAATTCTGACTCCACAAACTCAGCTTCCCCCCAGGTGTTCCCCAAATGACTTTCGTGCCACTGGTTTTTGTCTACCAGGACCTAATCAAGTGTCTCCGTAGCATCGCTCTAGACCTCTCTTCATCCAGAAACATCATGTGACTCACGTGGGTCATGTGACTCGGGTGGTGATCACCTGCTCTCCCCACCGAAAGATCAGGAAGTGGTCTTCGGGGTCGGTGGCACGGTGTGAAGGTCCTGTTTACCGACAGCTCTTCGCCCAGTGGTTCAGCTTCCATCAGTTGGCTTTGCTTTGAGTCATATAATTCAGCGGACACTGCTTCTGTTACAGGGTCCACATTTATCTGTAAAGAAGAACTTAGTTTTTTTTCCGCATCCTTTTTTCTTTACTTTGGATCACTGTTGACTCACGGATTTTTATTTTCTTGGGGGGGTGGGCATCACTGCCCTCTGGTGGTGGGAGTAGGAGACCCAGCGTTTGCTCCTGTGGAGCTGGAATTGAACCTCCATCCCAGTGAGCCGAAGTCCTGCGCACAACCACTATGCCACCAGGGCTCAGCCCAACTCATGGATTTTTAAAAGTGTTCTAGTCCATTATAGTCCTAAATACATTCCCTTATAGCCTCTTTTTTTCTTTTCAAATGGCTCCAGGTTTGCTCAGTGGGCAGCCCTCCAAGCCACCTCATGCATCCTTTTGCCAAGACTCCATTTCTGTTCAAGCCCCTCACTTTCCAGCACCGCCTGGTACTCCCCTGACTCAGACCTGGGGGCACTCAGCCATGCAGAGCCACATCTTAGCCAAGGACCAGTGAGGACAGTTGGTCAATTGACCGAGGCAGTCCGTCACAATGAGAGACAGGTTGTACACATTGTGTCCTAACATAGTGTCACAACGAGAGACAGGTTATACACATTGTGTCCTAAGAGAGCTTCACAACAAGAAACATGTTATACACATTGTGTCCTAAGAGAGCTTCACAACAAGAAACATGTTATACACATTGTGTTCTAATGGAGCATAACAACGAGAGACAGGTTATACACATTATGTCCTAACATAGTGTCACAATGAGAGACAGATTATACACATTGTGTTCTAACGGAGCGTCAAAACAAGAAACATGTTATACACATTGTGTTCTAAGAGAGCTTCACAACAAGAAACATGTTATACACATTGTGTTCTAACGGAGCATCACAACAAGGGACAGGTTATACACATTGTGTTCTAGCATAGGGTCCCAACAAGAAACATGTTATACACATTGTGTTCTAACGGAGCATCACAACAAGGGACAGGTTATACACATTGTGTTCTAGCATAGGGTCCCAACAAGAAACATGTTATACACATGAGAGAGGTTATACACACCGTGTTCTAACGTCGAGCAAGTACTGGGGCTCTGTAGGTGACAAACATCTTCTGTTGTGAGGTTCTTTCCCTCAAATTGGGGTCCCCCAATGGGGGCTGTGTGTTTCCACAGTCACATCAGGCACACTCCTTTTCGACCGAGACCAAGACCTCGCAGACTCCTGCTGGGGGCTTGTCAGTGGGGATCCCTGGTCGGGAGGAGTCACGGCAACCCTTTTCTCAGAATCACGCCTCGCCGCACCCCCACCCCAGTGTAAGCTGGTCCTGGGCACACCTGGGGCTTTCCAGTGAGCACCCCCATCCCGGGGCACCTCCTGGGTGCCCAGCACCGGCCCCAGCTCCCCACAAAAACTCCCAGGTTCTTACAGGCCCCTTCAAGGCAAAGGTCGTGACACAGCCCCTCCCGTCCCTGGTGGCCGACAGTGACCCAGAAGCCCCTGCAAGTTCGCTCATGCCCGCTACTCCCTGCAGACCTACACGGTGGACATCTTCTCCGCGGGCTGTGTCTTTTACTACGTCATCTCTGAGGGCAGCCACCCCTTCGGCAAGTCCTTGCAGCGACAAGCCAACATCCTCCTGGGAGCCTACAGCCTTGACTACTTGCGCCTGGAGAAGCATGGTACGCGGTGGTGTTTGGTGGGGGCCTCGGGGTGACTCCAGGTGGCCCCGGCCGGGCTGGGGGCTTGGGTGGCACGTCTGCCCTACTCAAGGCCCTTGTTCTCAAGCGATCTCCAAGTCTGGGGGTGGGGAGCGTGCTGGGCAGGGCTACTCTTGGTGCAGCCCCTCCCAACACCGGGTCTCCAGCTTGTTGCCCAGAGTGATTTGGGAGGCCCCCTGGGGGGAGCTCCCATTTTCTACCCCTCCCCCTTGACCTGGGAGGGGTAGACGTTTGGTAGGGTAGCCTCTGTGCGGGCTGCCCCAGGCTGGGCACAAAAAGGAGCCCTGGCCACTGTCCAGCTGGGGGACGGCACGCTGGCTGCTCCCTGCTGAAGACAAGGGCAGCCCAGTGGAGGCTCCCACCGTGCAGCAGCGACTCCGCCTGAGTGCAGCGCCTCTGCGCGCTCCCTGGGGACGCGAGTGTAGCTGCGGGCAAAGCGGTTCCAACTGCCCATCACCCCTTCGGCTCCCAGCGTCTGGACCGTCTCGGTCAGCCTCCAACACCAGCCATTTCCGGTCCCCCCCGCCCTGTCCATCCCACACAGAGCAGCCAGGACTTCCGCGGCCTCAGTAGGCCCATCACCTCTGCCTGGCTGCCTGGTGGCGGATGGATCGCAGGCCAGCAGGCGGGTTTGGGAGGTCTGGGGGCGGGGTCGTGACAGTGGCCGTCTGCCTCCCTCCTGCAGAAGACATCGTTGCGCGAGAACTAATAGAGAAGATGATCGCCATGGACCCTCAGATGCGGCCCTCGGCCAAGCAGGTGCTCAAGCACCCCTTCTTCTGGGGCCTGGAGAAGCAGCTGCAGTTCTTCCAGGTAGAGACGGGGGTCCGTTCTCTCAGGCCTGCCTCCCTCCCCGAGCTGCGCGTCCATGTCCAGCTTGCCGGGAAGGACGGAGAGCACCAGGGGCAGCCGGGGTGACGACAGCGGGCCTTTGCTTCGCAGACGGAAGATGTAGCGGGTCCAGCCGAGAGCGCTTTGAATCACTTCTGGTGCACGTTTGAAGCATTGTCCCACATTACAAAATTTAAGATTTTTCTACCACCATCAAAACGCTATTGACACTATGGAGGGCAGAGAATTCCATCCTAGGGCTCTGCTATGTGTCGTTCTGAACCGGAAACTACCCCGATTTCCCATCACGCTGACGCTCCCTCAGAGTAGTCGGGGGGCCAGCTGGCGTTTTCTAGGCTGTCGTCCTGGTCTGTGCAGAGCCACTGCGGGGAGCGGGTCTCCAAGCCCCCCCACCCCCACCTCCAGTCCTTTCAGTTCCCAGCAGATGTGCTCACCCGTGGCACCCACAGGGCCCCTTATAAAACGAGCGAGAGGTCTAAACTATCGTGAGCTCCCAGCAGCCACCAGCCAGCTCCCACTATCATGACCCCCCCGCCCCCACCCGCCCTCGCCACTTCTCCCACCCCAAGTTACTTTGTAGCAAGTGCTACCCAACGTTCCATTCATAATTGACACCGTTTCTTAGAGTGGATTCTTAAAAGGCCCTTTTCCTCTGGTTTTGCCCGGCTCTATTTTTGCTTAACAGTCCATCGATTCAGAAAAGGTCAATTATCGGACCAGCAGGCATGGACCGTTGTGGGGTGGGGAGCGCGGGGGGCCGTGAAGGCTCTGAGGCTCCGTGCAAAGATGGTGCTTCTGGGAAGTTGGGTCCACGTTGTGCTGGGGTCTGTCTGCGGTTGCGGCCCCAGGATGCGCGTCCCTGCAGGCAGGGCTGTGAGTGCGCACCTCCCTGCTGTGCCCCAGCCCTGAGGAGGACACGGCGGAGCTGAGGATCAGGCGGAGGGGGAGGAGCTGGTGCCGTTTCCCATGGTAACCAGTTGGTATGGGAACAACGTCTGGATGGATCTTTGTGCTCCTCCGAGTGAGAGACAGATCAGGGTACAATTCTGCAGTCTCGCTGTCTCCAGGGGGCTCAGAAACAACGAGGACGACAAAATGCAGAACAAGAGTAACCTGGCGCGACCGGCCTGCCCTTGACGGCAGCCGGGGCTCGGACGTCCCTCCACCGGGTCGCCCCGTCGAGCGTCTGCAGACTCTCCCAGCTGCCCTCTTTCTCAGCCAACCCTGATCAACGGCCTTGCATCCCAGTGTGCTGAGTCGACCATCTGCCCCCTTCCCAGGCTATCTCTGGCAGTCAGAGGCTTGGCCAGGCCGGCCTGGCTTTGCTTCTCAGGGCAGGAAAAGACGACACGTCTGATCAGACTGCTCCCAGCAGGCGAGCACGAGCCCTCGCTCTCAGCTCCCTCCGCCTGGCTTCTGACTGCCGAGGGCTGGTCGGGAAGGCCGGGAGCCCCAGGCCTGCAGAGCTTGGCCGCCCACGAGGAAGCCTGGGCCTCCCCTGTCGTTTCTAAGGTTCGACGGCGAGGTGGAGACTTCCTCCTCTCAGTTATAAGCTTGAGCACATTATTTTGGCTCACTCCCCAATGTAGCGTACACCGGCGGCTTGTGTAGCGTGGAGGGGGCACGTGCGTGTGCAGGCGTGT
>PVJH01016372.1:0-50699 GCA_004026705.1 Nesogale talazaci
ACACTGGTATTGACTGGGATGAGGCATTATCTACCTGTGAATCATTGCCTATTGGATGCCCTGAGTCAGTGATTGACAAACTTCAGAGGTAATTGTAGTCACCTGTAGTGCTGCTTAAGACATAGATAGATGGGTCTTAGATTCCAGTCTTGCAACCAGACCTCATGATTTACATTTCCCAGATAACCTGGGTGGTAAAGATCCAGCAACTGCACTTTGATGACTCCTTCTTAGGTGAAAAAATATCTCCGTGATAGGGACACAAACAGTGCTCTACTGCTAACCAAAAGTTTGATGGTTTGCACCTCAGACAGGTGCCCCAGCAGATCTGCTTCTTGGTGGCAATCTACTTCTTTAAACAATTGGCCATGTATCTATTCTGGCACAAATGGAGTTTCCATGACATGGAATCAATTTGGTATCAATTGCTCTATCTTCTTCTGCTTTCCTAAGACAGTGATCTCAAACATTAGCAATTATGAAGATGACCCAGGCTTGGGCAGTGTTTCCTTCTTTTGCACAAAGGGCCACTCTATGTCATAACTGATAAGAAGGCCTCTAGCCATGACAACGTCAATCTGAGGAACTCCAATGATAATGCTGTAATGTAGATGTTGGGAACTGTCTTAGTCTGGGTAGACTAGAGAAACAAATTCATGGACACTGATATGTGTATAAGAAAGAAGCTTATCTATAAGAGCAATTGAATCTTGAGAAAACATCACACCCCAGTCCAGATGAAGCCCTTACATCTGATATTAGCCCATATGCCTGACACCAATCTATAAAGTCCTCTTCAGACTCACAAAATACCTGCCATGATGGTGAATGCAGGATGATTATAGGCCAGTGGTGGGCTGTCTTGTAGATCCGGTGGCATTGTGAGTATCTCAGCACTGGCAGGGGTCTCTATGTGGCTTCTCCAGGACCAGGATTCTGGCTGCATCAGTGTAGGTCCATGTGACTTCTCCTCAGGATTGCTTCACCTTGTCAGTTGAGAGTCTCCAAGGAAGTGAGCAGAGAGAGAGAGAAGTGTCTCTCGCCTCCAAGGAGAAACACAGGGGTTCCCAGAATCCCCAGGGGAAAGCAAGGCCCACACAGAGGCCTCAATGGCTATAATGTGCTTGACAGAACTAGACTCCACCCCATCACTTGTAATCCTCTCATATTGACACCAGCTCATGCAACTCTCACAGGCAGATGACCTCAAAGTTGGTGGGGTTGATCCAACCCCACCAGCTGCTTTATGAAAGATTGTTGAGGAAGCTGTGCCTGTGAAGATTCACAGTCCTGGAAATCCTACTGTGAGCCACCATGAGTCAAGTTGACACAATGGCAGAAGGCTTCGGCATTTTGGTAAGTTACTCTGAAGATGGTAACATGGCTTCAGTGGTTCTTGAAACTTGGGAGGAGAGGGTAAGGGGTCTCTTGAGGAAGTCTCACATTTGATCAGGTCAAGTTTACACCACACTGCTTCCATTTGTCTTGCCCTTTACAACAAAAAGCTGATCCCAAACAATAACTACCACACACTTAAATATATATATATTTACATATATATATACACACATATATATTGCTGCAAAAAGGTTTGTGCATGTTACAAATAAGGATTCTGATGTGTAAGCAAACTCAGCTCAGGATGATAAGAAACTCATTTGGTGTGATGCAGGTAGACTAGCATTTGCCAGCAAGATCCCAAGCTCAAGGGCATGAAGACAAATCAGGAGATGCCACTGCTCGTAGGAAACATGCCAGAGAGCTGGTGTGAGGACGAGCTGCAACCCACACCTGTTCTCTCCTCAGCACAGCTGTCTCCGAAGGCATGGACGCCTCACCATCTGTGTCTGTATCGTGTGAAACACATTTCAAAATATACTATTCAATTTAAAAATGATATTTGTCAGCTCCTTGCTGTGTCAATTCCCTTCCCACCGAAGTGTTGCTGACAGAGCCAGTGTATAACCAGGGAAACTGCCCTCAGGGTCAGTTGTCAGAGGACAAAAGGTCAGGCAACCGTGTGGGAAGTTCAGTGGGAAGCAGGGAACACTTTTATAGTCTTCAGTTCCACCCTCCTTTGGTCTTCCAAGATCTCAAGACCCTCCCTCCAGATGTCTGGAGTTTCACTGGATCCAATCTTGAGGTGAAAGGATGGGAACTGTTAAAACCTTCCATGAATTTTTTTACCTTTCTCCCACCAATAGTGTGGACCTGCTGGATACATATTAATCATATCAATATGTCTACCTTAAAACAAAACAAACCATCCCCCCGACTCAAAAACAAACCTGATAACCACAATGAATAAGAAAGACTAGAGAAGAATTGATGCATTTGAATTACATTTCTGGTAAGGAATATTGAATGCATTATGGGCTTCTGGACCAATGAACAAATCTGTCTTGGAAGAAGGACAGCCAGATGCTCCTGAGGATGGAGGGTGGTAAGACTTCACGTCTAGGGTTAGGCTTAGGGTTGGGGAAAAATTAATAAAAAATTTTAAAAAGACTTCATGTCACATATTTTGAACATTTTATGAAAGGGAATCATTCTGTGGAGACAGACCTCATGCTTGAGAAAGAAGACTGGTGAAAATGAGTCAATGAGCTGCGTCTCACAAGGGCTGCCACAATGGAATCGAATATGTCACAATGATTGTGAGGCTGGGACAGAGGTGGGCAATGTTTCATTCCGTGGTACGCAGGGTCGCTACTCATTGGACGTGACTTGATGGTGCCTCACAGCCACCGTAATACCCTCAAGCTGCTACTGCTACATTTCCTTGCCTGAAACTTGCTCATGTCTTCAGGGTCTCAGAGCCATCACGTACTTTCATCTTTCAAAGTCCAAACGAAGCCTCTGTTCAGCCAGTTCACTTTCCTCCATCGTGGAAATTCAGAAGTTTTTCACAGCCGGAGGATGACAGACTTGGTCCCGCTGTGCTGTGAATTCATGCCTTCTCAGCCGGTACTGCCTTCCCACGAGGGGGTGTCTAGGGGTGTCATCTGGTCTTTTAGCTCTCTTGTCAGCTTTGAAATAGATTGTAACCACAAATGGTGCCAAAAAGGAGGGAGCGGAGAAGAGGGAAGGAGGGAGGGAGGAGGCCTGAGGGGGAAGAGAGGCAGGGAAGGAAAGAGAAAGAAAGACCCTGCTTCTATGCAGATATTTTTCTGAGTAGTGATTATTCTCTAGAAAAATCTCTGCAGGTAATTGTATGCTTCAAACTTAGAGCTGTGAATGGATTTTCTGTACATTTTTACAGACACCTTTTAGTTTCAAGGCAGAATGACCACCAGATGGGGCTGAAGAGAGGCTTGTCTTGGAGAAGGCAGCAGTCTTCTGGCTTAATTTGTGATCTTGGAAAAGAGTTTATTTTTATATCTTGAATTGAAAGTTAACACCCAGTATGCATTTGAATTTCATGTTTCTTTCTGGAGAAATGGTCCATGCTTTAATCCTGCCAAACACTGTCCCGTCAACCTCAAATAACCTTCTTTCCCTCTTCCTCCTCTCCCTCCTCTCCTTTATTCGGGTTTAATGATTCATTTGTCTGTTGGGACAATGCGATTTCCCTTCCCTCTACAGAGCACTATTTCAGGGAGTAGCTCAGAATAGTAGCTCAGTGCCTGCTGAAAGAAAGAGAAGGCCAGCTCATTGGCTGATGTCAGAGCTCATTGCTCTTGACTGATTAGCACGATTACTTGGGAGAAATTCCTCCAGCAAACTTCCAACTGCATATTTTTATTACATTTCCCAGGGAGATCCTAAACAGTTCATAGGATAAGCGGACAGTCTCATCTCATGGACATATTTGTGATCTGCCCTTCTCCGGGAATGATTTGAACTGCTGTTTCCATTTTAAAACATCATGGGATAGTTTTACCTGTCATACTTTTAAATATGAACACTTTCAAGTTCAACGTGCTCAGATAATAAGTAAACACTGCTCTAAATTTTTAGATTAATTGGTAATTAATTTTTGCAAAGAGCTTTGGAGATGAAAAGTGTCTCATGCCAGCATGTCAAATTAACATTGATTATAGAGATTTTTTTTTTTACATTTAACATCTTGGTAATGATGTGTTATTCATTTTTTTCCCCCCTTCCTTCTTCAGACTTCTCTTGTTGCATTCCTAGAACAAAAGGGCACTTCTTTGGAATCTTACATCAATTGCTAGGGAGATGAGAGAGAGAATCAGTGACCTTGATGAAACAGTACTTACTCTGCCAGCATGCGCGCGCACACACACACACACACACACACACACACCCCTAAGCCCACATTGCAAAGGAATTCTGTGTCACATAAACATACTGCAGTGGGGGCATGGAATGATGACAATATGGTTCATGATGGCATTCTTTAAATGGACCCTTTCCCATAAATTGCAGAAAATAATTGAATTAATCAGAGAATATGTTAATTGATTCCTTAAAGTTGTTTTTTTTTTAAAGAAAAACAACAACAGCAAACAAGTAGGAGATACCTGAAAGTAGATGGGACATTGGGAGAACACTATATAAAGTGGTTGCATCGCATATAGACTATGATGCATAGTGGGGGTTGCCTGGGTTGTGGAACCAAATAAGCATGGCTTACTGCCCACCCAGTTACCTACTCACGACACAATCTTGGGAGAGTGATTTGCCTCTTTGAGTTTTTCTCTCTGAAAGATGGCATAATAACTCCCATCTCAAGAGTGTACTCTGAAGTGGAAAAGTCAACAAACAACGTACTTAGCACAGAGTTGGACACAGTCACGTTTTTCTCAAGTGTTCTTTGACACACTCTGCCTGGAGATTCCCTAGAGAGGATGTCCCACCATTTTCACAGGGGATCCCGACCAGAAGGTATAAGTATTTCAGACATGACCAGCAATAAACGTGATGGACACCTACACTTGCCTTGGAGTTTACAAAGCATATTCTCCTTTACAGTCATTCCTTCGTGGTATCTCACAACTTCCTAGTGGGGAGGTCAAGACAAGTAGAATTTCCCCAAGCTGCAGACAAGAAGGTGGGGTGATTTTCCCATCATCAGACCCAAAGCAAACCCCTTGCCATTAAGCCCATTCTCACAGCAAGACTCATTGAGACCCACTAGGGCAGGGTCCTGGGAGTTTCTGAGACCACAGCTCATGAGAAGAGAAAGCCTCGTCTTTCTCCTCAGGGGCTGGCTGCTGATTTCAAACTGCTGACCTTGCTCTTAGCAGCCCAACGTGTGTCTGCCATCATGCAAAGTTCTAACGTCACATCTCTTGATTTTGAGTTCATTGATATTCTGCTGCACCACTGCAGGTACCAACAGTTACCTCAGGTGTAGAAGGGAGATGGAATGTAGGCAGTCATGAAAATCATTGCTGAGATGCAGAGAGTGAGGGGCCTGCCACCTCTCTCATTCTCATGGATCAAAGAAACACACACACACACACACACACACAGCTCAAGGCCATCTGCCAAGTCCCCATAGTCATTTCTTATTGAACCGAAGCATGGACGCTTTACTTAGAAGCTGGTAGAGGAGGGAGCGCCTTACCTCTTTTGTTCTGAAAGGGTGACAGTGGCATGCTAATTTGGGTATTAAGGGGCTGTGGATTTTTCACAAAAATGTCTTCCTGACATATTCCTTCGTTCTCTTCTTATGAAATGATGCCTGTGAATACAGAGGACTCTTATTTTGCTGAAAGGAAAAAGCTTGGTTGAGACAAATTTCCATAACAACGGCCATTTTATATGTAGAAACAACTACCTGCTTTTTAAAATTTAATTTAATTTGGGGTTATCCTGAAAGCAAAATCTAAAATCATTCTTCATCCAGTACATTCATAGTATACTCTGGGAGGTAGACAGAAGAGGCCCACAAACACATCAGATGCTTGGGTTCAGGGATGTAAGTTTTTTTTTTTTCAGGGATGTAAGTTTTACCAACAAAGTTTTACCAGCTCTCTTTGTCTCTGCACTGAGGCAGGGAGGGGTTGTGCTTACCTGTAGGCTGACTACCATAGTTCCTTTCCCCTCCTACTTTGTTCTCTCTCCTCTTTCTTCTTCACTTCCTTCTCTTCCTTTCTATTTTTTCCTTTTCTATTCTATCACTCATCTATTCAAAATGTGCTATAGGAAGTCTTCTCCATCCATGGATCCCAAACTTTGCCACTTGGCTTTTGCTTAGGAGAACTGATTAAAGATAGCAATTGTAAGGTCTCATCCCAAACAGATCTACTTAGGTCTGAAGATCTGCATTTCTGTTTATCTCCCCTTGAGGTGCTGAGCCCACCAGCTGGCCTGGAGTCTGGCTGTCAATAGAAAGAAGATCTTTGCATGGGACATAGCAAGGTTTGTAGTGAGTGCATTTGATCCTTGCAACTACCAAATGGGGAGATACGGAAGCTGATACTCACGGGTGTGTTCCTCTGTGTTAGTCTGGGTAGACTAGAGAAACAAATTCATGGACACGCATATGGATAAAAGGAAAAGGTTTATATACAAGAGGAACAGGACATTGAGAAAACATCCCAGCCCAGTCCATTTCAAAGTCAAAAGTCTGATATTAACCCAAATGCCCGAAATCAGTCTATAAATTCTCCTTCTGACTCACGAAATCACAGGTCAGTGGGTGCAGAATCCTGCTGCTGGCAGGGGTCTCCACATGGGAGGGGTCTCCTCGCTTCCAGGGCTCAGGGTCCATCAACAGCATCCCGTGGTGGCAGAAGCAACTTTTTGCTGGCAGAGGTCTCTATGTGGCCGCCCCAGCTTCAGAGGTCTGGCTCCATCAGGGCAAAGCCATGTGGTCTCTCCGCCAACTCCTCCAGCTTCTCGGATGCTGCCATCTTGTCTTGTCCATGATTCATCGTCTCTGAGAACTAACTCCCAACAAAAAGGGAAATGGCTTCTCATCTTCACCAGGGAAATATCGCGAGATTTCCCAGAAGTCTCAGGAGAAAGCCATGCCCACAGAGAGGCCTCACTGGCTACTCAATGGCTAGCTCCAGATTAATAGGCTAGACACCAACCCTACATTTCAATAATAAAATTAACATAAGCACATGACTGCAACATCCTCCCTGGGGACATCTACTCATTCCTTCACCGAATTATTGTGAAGTGATTTTTTTTCTCTTATTTACTTTTAGACACAAAGCATGTGATAAGACCAAATATATATAGGAAAAGAAGGCATGGCAGCTATCCTGAAAGGGTATATAGATTATATAATTCACAATTTCAGGACTCAGGCCTCAAACTTTCCTTATCACTCTAAATCTTATGCTTTTTCTTTACATTTTAATTTCAGAGGATTGAAGACTCACAAGAAGTTGTAGAAATAAGTACAGAAATCCCTTGTACCCACTATCCACCTTGCCTCAAAGGTAGCATCTTGGAAAACTTTATTCTAACCTGGAAATTGAAATAGACACAATATACTTAATGAGACTATAAACATTGCTTCAATTGCATCACTTTTGGGCCTCATGTTCTTTTTCTATAGCATGAGACCACTAGTAGGCATGTAGACATTGACTTCTGTTCACAAATATAACACTTTCTGATCTCTGGGATAAGAGGGAGTGATCAAAAAATGCAGAAAATACAAGAGAAGGCCCTCTTGGTGGTCACTCCCTTTTTCGGTCCTGTGCTATTAGTATAGCATTCTAGTGCTTTATAACTTCTCTCTTCTTTGCAAACTTGACCCCCAGCCAAGTAAGAATTGCCTAGTCCAGGATTGGAGGTCCTCTCTCTATCTCCCACAGCCTGTAGTCCATGAATGAATAAACCTGTGGGCATGCAATCCATTCTGACGGATGGCACTTACATAAGTCCCAGAGTAGAACTGCTTCACAGAACTTTCTTGTCTGTAATCTTCCTGGAAGTATACTGCCAGGCCTTTCTTCCATGATGCTTTTGGTTGGGTTTCAATTACCTGCTTCTATTTTAGTAGTCCAGTTCAAAGGATTTGTGTCCAAGAGGGCCTGAGTATGGGTGGAAAGCAGAGATCATTCCATTTGCCCCCAGTTGGGACCCATCTCTGTGATGAAATTTATGCTCCAATATTCCTGGATGGGTCAGACTGACACACATCTCAATATCCTCCTTTAGCATCTCTTTCCCCCCTCCTGACGACATTTTGCTCTGTTTCTCTGGAGAGTCCCAGCTTCATAAGTCACATGCTTCTGAATCAGTGTCAGACATTGCACCTATGGAAGTTGATCAAACCTACCCTATGTGTTCATTTTGTTCCTGTCTCACTTGCTCATTTTAGAAAACAACAGTTATAGACTCAAAATAAATTCGCCTGTATCTTCTTGAAATACCCTCATATGCCCATGGAGATAGACATAAACACACACATATACTCACTTTTGCAATGTACATAACTAAAACAACATGACAGATGTGTGTGATGTTATTGAATGGGCAATCCTGGGTTGCCATGTTATATCATTTCTTGTGTGCATATACACAACAAAGAATTGAACCCCATATTAGTGGTTATAAAACTCATATCAAATCAGATCCCATTAGTTTGTGGATATTACTTTGAGATAATCAATACTGTGTGATCAGAATGCAATTTCACATGTTGCATAACATCCTGAACTGACACCAATTACTGTCTCCCTGCCTTCTAGTTTATACACAAGTCAATTTTAAATTAGATGGATCGAATGGAACTGATCATTTGTTTTCCCTTCAGCAATTAATAGTCATATTAATAAAATTGTTCCTGGCCTGCCTGGATGATTATAAAATCATCAGTAGAAAATCATGAAGAAATACATTCTTTGCCTTAAAATTAGGATTTAGGGTCTTGGGGATTTCCTAATCCAGTATGTGTGAAACCCTGGGCAGAGATGCTTAAAGCCTTCAGCTTCTTTTCCCATACAACAGTGACAACAGACTAGACTGCCTGACATAGACAGAAGGGTCACATGGTAATATGTGAGTGAAAATATGACAAAGAGAGGTAGGCAGCAGTTTCTATGTTCTTGGCCCTGGATCTGAGTATTCCTTCACTCAAGAGGTTGTCACACTCTTTCCTCAGCTTTCTTTCCAACAAAGCACTTGATGTCTTTTCCCTCCCTACCAGCAAAACCTCATCTTTTTAATGACTTATTTGAGTAATAAAGGTATACCAAGGTCATTAGAATTCATTTTCCTCATGAATTAGTCTCATAGAAAGATATAAATATGATCTAATGAACCTGTGTTTTCCTTGGGATGTCATTGGTGTGCTGTTAGGTACTGTCAAGTTGGTTCAGACACATAGAGACCCTATGCAGACACATAAAACATTTCCCAGTCCTGCACTATCCCTACAATGGTTTCAGTGTTGGAGTCCAGGTTTGTAGCAATTGTCAATCCATCGCGCTTAGGCTCTTGGGTCTTTTTTTGACCTTCTGCTTTACTGAGCATGGCATCCTTTTACAGGGATGTGTCTCACCTTGCAAAATGTTCTCCCTAGCTTCCAAGGAGTACTCGGTGTACTTCTCTCAGAAAGACTTGGGAGAAGGTCTATCCTGCCTTACAGGGTCAATATGAGTCAGCATTGGCTTGATAACTGTGGAACTGATGCTCCAGGGGGAATGAATGATGATATTCTCTAATATGACAATCATGTCTCTAAGGGGAACTAGAGGCATACATAAACCGTAGTGACATTAATACAATGATAAAATGAATGTGTTTATTTCTAGCTCATTCTAAGACAAATTAGTTCTTATGACATGGCCCTGCTAGATGCTTGACCTCACAAAGAGATCCCTCAAGGTATAAGTGCCATAACAAATTGTGGTGAAGAAGTCAGATAGTGCCTGGCTATCAGAAAGATGCTCTCTGAAGCCATAAAGGCCTGTTTTCAAATAAGAAACCATCTAAATGAGGCATTGACACAGTCCACATGGAAGAAGCACAGTGTGATCCAAGGATTGTAAATAGTATAATCCAAGTCTCAGGGAGGGAATGGCATCAGAGCTTAAATTGCAAACACCTGGCTTGTAGAAGACTGTGTATGACAGTAGAAGCCCCAAATCCATTTCCCGTATTCGCACTTAGTTTAAACCTCTGGTGAACCTGCCTCTGATCATAGCTGAGGGGTATGAACATACCTGTTACCAGGCAAACACATTGTAAAGTCAATTATGGTAGATGTAGCTAGTTCAAAACGTAATACCTTATCATTTGATCTTCATTTTGACCCATTTTAAAGCTGCTTCAGTAAAAACATAATAAATGAATAAAATGAAGTGGAAATACATGTGAAATAAGCCCCTCATGAATCCCCCATGATCATGAGCCAGGGATTTGAATAGCCTTGCTAACATGCAGCATTCATTGGAAGTGATTGTTGCAGATGCAGTGAGATTGAATTTCTAACATTATATCAAATCTCCCTTTTGATCCATTTATTTTTGTTCGGATTTTTTAATATTTTCTGCTTTATTTTCAATTGACACGGTTGCCTGTTTTTCTTTGTTATTCTTATAAGTTTTTTCAATTTTTGTAAGTTTTTCATTCTGTCTATGAAATTCAGGATATTTACATCTATAGATGCACTAACTGGATTAATGGTTCTGTGGGGCTATAATAGGGGAGAATACAGGGGAGATGGGTTCTAATAATGATGAGTACAAGACTGAAGAGATATGTACTGAAGATGATTGTGGTGATGATTGTACAATACTTCTTGATGGGACCAAGCTATTGAAGTGTATGATATGTTAATCACAGGCCAATAAAACTATTGGGAAAAGAGACATATTTGTTGATTCTTCTAGAGTTCCATAGTGTTCACTTTGCCAACTCATAAGTTAATGCCTTAGTTTTCTTTTGGTCTTCCTTATTAATTGCTCAGTTTTCACATATTGATGTGGTAATTGTAAATACCATGAGTTAGGTTAGGCACACCTAAATCCTAAAACAGACAACTCTTCAAAAGGAAATAGAGAAAAGAAGTAGGAGGCAAATGCATATTTGTAATTATATTAATACATAAGCATATGTCTATGTACATATATTTATAGGTTAAGTACTAAGGTAGCAGATGGACATTGGGTCTCTACTGAAGTCCTCCTTCAACGCAGGAACACTTTGTTCTAATAATCTGGCATTCTGTGATGCTTACCTTCCCAACATGATCACTGAGGACAAAATGGATGGATAAGCAAATGTGGTGAAGAAAGCTGATGATTCCTGGCTATTAAAAGATCCAGTATCAGGGGTCTTAAAGGCTTGAAGTTAAACAAGTGGTCATCTGTAAGGGTAGCAACAAAGCCCCCATGGAAGAAGCACACCAACCCATGTGATCATGAGGTGTCAATGGGAGATGCAAAACAGACATTCATATAGATGTGAATGAGGGAGGTCGGTGTGGATACCCAAAGTCCATCTGTAGCCAACTGAACATTCCTTCACAGAAGGACCACAAGGAAGAGATAAACCAGCCTGGGTGCAGTATAGCACCCATGAAACACATAACACTCCTCTAGTTCTTTAATGCTCTCCCCCCCACTATCATGACCACAGTTATATTTCACAAATCTGTACATTGGTGCAGATAAGAGCTCTTGACACACAAAATCCAGGACAGATAACCCCCTCAGCAGTGGGGGTGACAGCAGTGACAGAATGAGGATAGTGGGAAGGTGGGATGGGGAGCCCAGGGAGAAAGGCGGAACCAATTGCAATGATCAGTGTACAGCCATTTCCCCCCTCTGCCACCCCTAGGGGCATGAGCAGCAGAAACATGGACATGAACAACAGAGACAGTAGATGGTGCAAAATATGAAAATTAAAATAATTCATAAATCATCAAGGGAGCTGATACCAAGAGTTCAAGTTGAAAGAAAATGTTTAGGAAATGATAATGGCAACCTATGTACAAATGTGCTTGATACAATTGGTAAATGGAGTGTTATCAGAGTTATGAACCCCTGTGCCAGTAATCTAACCAGGCATCAATTTGAGGATTAAGAGTGGAGGTGTAACCTGTCAATATGGAGATAGTCAATGATAGCTCTGTGTGGACATGGCCTTCTCCTCTGAGAATTCTGGGAAATCCGGTATTTCCCCTTTGGAAGGGGGAGACTTGTGACTCACTTCCTTGGAGACTGTGGCAGTCATGTGCTTATGTTAATTTTATGATTGAAATGTAGGGGTGGAGTCTAGCCTGTTAATCGGGAGATAGCCATTGAGTAGCCAATGAGGCCTCTCTGTGGGCATGGCTTTCTCCTGATACATCTGGGAAGTCTCACGATATTTCCCTCGTGAAGATGAGAAGCTATCTCCCAGTTGTTGGGAGTTAGTCTCAGAGATGATGAATCACGGACAAGACAAGCATCTGAGAAACTGAAGGAGCCAGAAGAGAAACCACACGACATTGCCCTGATGGAGCCAGACTCTGAAGCTGGAGAGGCCATGTGGGGACCCCTGCCAGCGCTGAGTTGCTTCTGCTGTTGATGGACCCTGAACCCTGGAAGCGAGGAGCCATGGGGAGACCCCTGTCAGCACTGGGATTCTGCACCCACTGACCTGTGACTTCATGAGTCAGAAGGAGACATTATAGACTGGTATCAGGCATATGGGTTAATATCGGACTTACGACTTTGGACTGGCCTGGGATGCTTCTCAATGTCCTGTTCCTCTTTGTATATAAACCATTCCCTTATATCCATATGCGAGTCTATGAAATTTGTTCCTCTAGTTTACCCAGGCTAACACAGAGACACTCAACTGACAAGGCTGGTTTCCTGTGAGACATCCCTCGGTAGAAGCCACATGGACCTACCCTGATGGGACCAGAAACCTGGACCTTGTGAAGCCCCATGGAGACTCCTGGCAGCCAACGCTGAGATACTTACAACACCACTGGCTCCAAAGACTTTCTACCCACTGGCCTGTGATTGTCCTGCATTTGACCTTATTGCATGTGCCTCATGGATTTGAAGAGGACTTTATAGATTGGTATCAGACATATGGGTTAGTATTAAACGTTTGACCTTGGACTGGGCTGGGTGGGGATTTTTTTTAGTGTACAGTTGCTCTTGTATATTAAATGCTTTCCTATATATACACACACATATATATACATGCTTATGAATTTGTTTATGCTCCTTAACACTTTAATGAGTCTTTTTTTCTACTCAGATAGACTCAGTACAATGCAGTGTTTGATTTCTTCACTGCTGATTTCATGGACCTTGACTGAATAAAAATTTAAAAAATCCTTGACTTTTTCAATATTTTCTCCATTTATTGGTCCAGTTGAGATTTTTCTCTCTCATTTACATTGAAGAATAATCCATACTGAAGACTGTGGTCTTTGATCTTTACCAGTAAATTCTTCAAGTTCTCTTTGCTTACAGGAAGCAAGATTATTGTCATTTGCATATCATAGGCTATTAACAAGTCTTCCAACCCCAGTGTGCTATCTTTTTCTTCATATAGCCCGTATGCTGGGATTGTTTCTTCAACACGGCAGCCGGATAAGTATAGTGAAAAAATTATAATCCTGATACACATCATTCCAGATCTTTTTTTACTGTGCAATATCTCCTTGTGTTTGAATGACTACTTTGTGTAAGTACAGAATTGTTATGAGTACAACAAAATGTTCTTGATTTTCAATTCTTTATAATATTATCCATAATTTTTTAGATGACATACAATGGAACACCTTTGCAGAGTCAATAAAAACCAGATAAACATTTTTATATTGTTTACTTTCCATCAAAATTATTTTGCCATCAGTGATCATGTCTTATGTTCTGCCCCTTTTTCTGAATCCAGGTGAAATTTCAGCTAGTTTCTTATTGCTATACCATTGCAAGTTTTTTTTAAATTATCTTCAGCAAGCCTGTGAGTGATATTAATGATATTATTTCACAATGTTCACATTTTGTGTGCTCACCATGTTTGGTTTGGACACAATGATGACCTCGTCCAATTATTTGGACAGGTCTCCAAAATTTCTTAGAGTTTTACTGGTATACTTTCATCATTCAGATGCCCCAAATCAAGATTGTAACAATAAGCATGCCTTGACATTTGATATTGGCTTATTCTGCAATACGATTTTGAGATATTGTCACAAAGATACTGAAATAACCTTGGTGTTTTTCTATAAAATATTCTAGGATTAGTCAACTTTTCTCTTACAGGCAATTTGGTACTGAAGACTCTTTGCTAAATTGCCTTTTATTCTGTGTTCTGGTCACTGAGCGGCTGCATCCTTAGTAAACACTCAGGGATGGGACAGGGGAGAATGTGACAGTGGGCCCAGAACTTTTAGGCTTGAAATCTGTTTCCTTGTAGTTTAGTGTTCACATTAAATTTTCTTGCTTCCAGAAATACACTTTTAATTCTCTCCTTCCCACTCAAAATCAGATATTAGCATTCTCCCTGAAGACTGCATTTATATGGGGTAAAAGAACTTCAAAATATAAGTCTAGATTCACATTCTATAAAAATATACCACTTATTGATACTAAGTTAATTATATGGGAGCACTCAAGAGGAAGTAAAAAGATTAAACTTCTCCTCTAGATACCCTGCTAGCCAAAATTCATGCAAGTTATTAAAAATTGTTCAGAAATCATAGTATAAGCAATTTAGTAGTCCAAAGAATAATTCAAAATCTGAGTCCTCTGGAAGTTATGGCTGTCTGTTTACCGAGTCTGCCTGGTTAATTGTCTCGAGAGTCCTGACTGACTCAGTAGCAAGGTGAATCTGGAAATGCATTGACTGCTACTGAGTTCAACTTGGGCACTTTCAATTTTCAGGTTAGGGAAAATTAGAGCTGTAACCAGGAGCATTTCGATGTGTTAGAATATAGTCTCGGCTGAGCCCGGTGGCGTAGTGGTTGTGCACGGGACTGCAGCCCACTGGGTTGGAGGTTCAAATTCAGCAGCAAGGCTGGGCCTCCTACTCCCACCACCAGAGGGCAGTGATGCCCCCAAAACAAAACAAAACAAAACAACAACAACAAAACAAACAACAGCATATAGTCTCATCACAATAACAACATCACAACAGCAATAATGACTACATTCTCTGTTAACTGTCAAATCTGTAAATGTCACCTCTTTCCAAACCAGCTTTTAGGGTTCATTATGTAACTTTACTCATATCAAATTCCTCGTTGAATCCTATTGATTCTATTCCATAATGCTAATAAATCTTGTCACTGCTTTACATTGCCAGTGACCCTACTCAAATCTCAAGAGCTGCCATATCTTAGCCAGATTAAGAAAAACCAGGTCTCCTTGAAGGCACGTTTGCCATTCTCTAGCTATTTTTCTCAACTCTATGGAGTGACATAAAAATTCAAGGTCACTCTGGCTGCTTCCTCTAAGTCAGTTCAATTCAAATTCTACATTGTGGTCTTTGGCTCACATCATAAGAACAAATTCCTTGAAAAAGAGTGAAACCATCTCAGACCTACCAGCAAGTTGCTACTAAATCTGACTGTACTGGCTTAATTCATAAATTCTCTGCTGAGCCAATTTTCATGTCTCAAAGTTAGTCCTTGGTTACAAGCACTAGATCCTACATCATCTTGACATGGTTCTTATGGTTGAGCCCTTTATTACAGCCATTGTGTCAATCCATCGCATTGATGAACTTTTTTTTTTTTTTGGCTTCCCCATTACTTTACAAAGCATGATGTCCTTGAAATTCAGGAATGCTGCCTCAGGAGAGGATAAAATACATGAGATTAACTCTCCCTATTCTTGCATCTAAGTAGCATTTTGGCTGTACTTCTTCTCAGACATAGCCATTTGTTCTTTGGGTAGTCGCTGGTACTTTCAGTATTCATCACCAATGTTGTTGTAGCTCAAGTGACGAGAGTTTGGTTTGATCCTTCTTTACTCAGTGTCCAACTTTCAGATCGCATATTAGAGAGTTGAAAATACCATGGCTTGGGTCAGGCACAGTTGAGTCCTCAAAGTAATAGCCTTGGTTTTCCACACATTTGCTTCCTTGACTGCTGCTTCTATGAGTGTGGTTTGTGGAGCCAAACCAGAGGAAATTTTTGATGACATCAGTCTTATCCTCCACACAGAACTTCTTAGTGAGATCCAAGAAGTCCTCATCATTTTCTGCTCTTGCTAGTGTATGAATTCCTTGTTTAGTCCCGTAATATTTCTCTTACCTCTGCAAGTGGACCTTGAAGAAATACGTTCATTTAAATGTCTGTGTTAGGCTGGGTTTTCTAGAGAAGCAAAACCAGTAACACTCATCTGTATAAGAAAGACATTTATATCAAGAGACAAATTTAGATCAAAGCAGCCCAAAGAGCCCCAGGGCAGCAAAGTCCAATCTGATTGAAGTCTGTGGCTCAGACACTAAGGTGGAGGTTCTTGAATCATGTACCTGCTGGCTGATGAACCAGGAAGCAGGAGGGTGAACCATTCTTGGTTCATTCTTGGATCAGGTTGATCCAGGCTAAGTAGGATTGGTAAATCCATTATTGGTCTCTGATGACTTTCAGAATCTGTTGGCAAGGTGACAGACCATCAGTAGCTCCCAGGGCTGGCAGGTCACATCACAGACTGCTGACAGCTCAAGGTCAGCAGTGCATACGGTAAGCCACTGACCGAAATCCCAAGCAACCATACATTGAATCCTGGCCAGCAGGAAGAGAGAGAGAGAGAGAGAGAGAGAGAGAGAGAGAGAGAGAGAGAGAGAGAGAGAAAGAGTTCTCCACAGCATCTATTTATGTCTATAAAGTAGGCCAAGCCTCTAAGGAGACATCATCAAGTTGCAACTTGTGTAAGGGATTTCTTTGCTACCCAGGACAGTCTGGAGTTGTTCACATTGTGTTAAGTCTAATGCTGACCCATACAAGTTGACCCCAAACTTGAATTATGACCCTATCCATCTGAACCTCTGCTTGAGTCAATATCTTTGAAAAGCCTAAACAGTGAAGAAGAGTCCTCATGAGTCAGGGAGTGAGTGCAAGGACTCTGGAGGAGACTGACAGTATCTGTTTTAATGGTTTCCCAAGAATGATGATCACTTCTTGCCCCATCCCCCAAATTAAATAAGTCATATTTCCTTAAAACAATGGAGTCTGTGAATAAAAGTAAGTCTACACTGATCATTTCCCCAATACTTGACCCCTGAGTCCCGGATGATGATGAGTAGAGCAGATCAAAGCAGCATTATTTGGTACTGGGTATCCCAAACCCACTGCCACCAAATTGTTTCTGACCCATAGTTAGCCTATAGGACAGCATGCAGTGCTTTTATGCTTTTCAAGACTAAATTTTTATGATAACAGAACGTTTCATCTTGCCCACGAATGTCTGGTGGATTCAAATTCCTGGCTTTGTGGTTAGCAGCCCAATTTGAACCTCATTATGCCACTGGGTCCGAGGGAGGAGATTTCAAATCTGAGGGATTGACTCTGCAGGCTTGACGAGTTAAAATGGACCTATTTACATCCTCGGGTCTGACCTTATTCAGAGGTGTTTATATGATGTGCTTCATTCAAGTGATATGGCAAGGTTTAAGCCAGCTGCCAGGACTGACCTTTTAGGGGAGAGATCCAATGGTGGAAAGAGGTCAGTCCTTCAAGGGAGGCTATCTGAGAGCAGGGATTCTTTCTCCACTCTAGTCTTTCTATCGAGATTCTCATCCCACAACTCTCCACTTTGGCTGTAAGTAGCTGTGATGGTAGGTAGTGTCCTTCCTGGAATATCCTTTCTGGTTTAAGATGCTTTGGATGTCAATTTCCATGTGGGTGATGATGCTGGGGACATCATATCCACATAATATAAACTTTTCTAGGTTTCATACTCTGGAATCAGTTCAGAATCCACACGAAGCAGGGCTACCTGGTGGTGCATCTCCTAAAGTAGCTAACCAGGGTTAATACATCAGAGACATAGTTGTTGGAAGAGCCTGAATGTTCTTGTTCTTTCTCTTCCTGCCTTCATCTCACTCTTGTCTTTTTCCTTCTTGGATGTCTACATAATGCTATCTGCTTGATTGCCCAATCCTTTGCTATCCCTATTTTGACATTCTTTGCCTGCTTTTAAAAATATATCGAACACCACTTTCTTATCTCTTTTATAAATTCATATTTAATTATTTTTCAGAATTGTGCTGAGGAAACAAGAAGCCTGACCATAGTCATTATTGTGTCACAGTGAGCAAATTGATTGCCCTTCTCGGTTCTGCTTTATCCCTACCCAAGATGACTATGTAGGAATAGATCATTTTCAATACCTCTGTCATTGATGCCATTCTATTACTCTTTGCTTTGAACAAGAAGCAAGAGTCATGTGATGAGGTCCCTGCCTTCCATGTGTGGACTATCAGCATTCAGCCCAGAGGTGTCTCATAGGGCACGGAAGTTCACTCTTGAAGGAAACCTGTTCGGAAAGAAAAAGACAAATGTGCAGACAGTAGTCAACCTCTGCATTCTGTTCCATAGTAAGAGAACTAATCATTGATTAATGAAGGAAAAAATGCACAGAAAACTGAAATTCACAGATGATTTTCAGGCCTCATCTTGGGCAGCAATTTTAACCTTCTCTCTGATTCCATTAGAGTTCCCACCTCACCCCCCTCCGTCCTCAGACCAAAGTTGCTAACAAGGAAAAGATTGACTGATTTGAATTTTATCTTCTTTAATTTTCTCCAAGCAAGCTGTGGTAAAGGTGCTAATGAGCAGTGGAAAGATAACAAAAGTTCATTGTAGGGGTGAGAAGAGAGACTAGAGAGGCTAAAGCTTTTGATTATGTGGTAAAATTGCAGAGTGAATGTCTGCATTAGCCTGGGTGTTCCAGGTGCTGTGACAGCCTCCAAGTCTCCCTGACTTAACACAAAATTGATTCATTCTCATTCATGCAGCTTAATATAGATGTGCATGTGTGAGTGCTCTGTTCGATGAAGTCTCTGACCCAGAGTTCTTCCAATCATTTGTCATTCACCTGGGAGTGTCAGAGAGAACTACTAGATTCTCTGTATTTGTTTGGGGGGTGGAGGGAGGAAATGGAGAGAGAGAGAGAGAGAGAGAGAGAGAGAGAGAGAGAGAGAGACTGTGAAGCTGGTAAACCACCAAAGTCACTGCTGTTGAGCAGATTTTGACCATAGTGATGCTATATGACAAGCTAGAACTTATGACAAGCTAGAACTGCCTTGTGGGAGTTTCAAGTCTTTCTGGGAGAAGACTGACACATCTTTTCTGTAGTACATTCAAGCTATCAGTCTTTCAGTTAGAAACTGAACAGTTGATCACTGTAGCTCCTTAGGAAAAGGGAGGGAGGGCTTATAGGTCAGGCCTGATAGGTGAGGGAGAAGTGGATGTACAATTTCCACCCACTAATAGAACTCATTCACATGGTTCCTCCTAGATTACGGGGACATTGATCAATGTAGGCTAACTGTTTTCCTCAGAAGAAAGATAAAGGGGTTGTTGAGCACATAGTATTGGTTCTGTCTCAAGGTCCTTGTCCCACCTTTTTCAGAGAACTGAGAGCTTACAGTAGAGGAAAAATTTTCTCAGCAGTGCCTGTGTTCATTTATAGCCTTCCTTAAGGATCTTGCTTCATTCCTTCCTTTTTTGAATGTAATTAAACTCAAGCTCCTAAGTCACGGTGTAGGGGTTAAAGAAAGGTAGCTTGGAGAAATGCCAGGGCAGGGAAGCTCAACTAGGCTTCTTCCAATACAGGAAAGAGGGAGTGAAGTCACTACTGTTTCTCAGTATTATAGTAACTCATGACTAGGCATTTTGCCCTCCAGATCTGTTGTGTCATTCCACATTCTGGCCCTGAGTTTTCCCAATAGGAGAACAAGAATGCAAATCTTGTCTTATAAGGATTGTTATGATGTTGAAGGTGGTGTTTATCATATACACAGGTCTACTATCTCAATCTCAAACTGTCCTTTGACTTAGAGGGGAAGAAAACACCCAGATGTTCCTTCTAACCTCATAAAGTCTGAGGAATTGATACGTTAGTGTAATCACTTTTCTGATGATTAACAGCCAGATCTTGAATCTGGTTATGACCTCTTGGAACCAAGAGTATGGCAGGGAGGACAAAGAATAGACATATCCATGGGTAACAAAAATGAAACCAGGAAGGAGTACCCAAGGGGCATGATCTTTCATCCTCTGAATAGCAATATATCATTTGAGTGACTGGAGCTGGAAGGGGTAAAAGGTGGACTTGATGGATACCACTAAGGTTGATTTTGAAAATGTAGATCTCAGAAACCTTATAGGCATATTTTCTTTTGACTCATATAGAAGTGAATCAATAAAAACAAGTCTCACATTCAATCAGTCAACATCTCTGTTTTAGTGTGTGTTATCCTAGAACTGCAGGAGTGGCTACAGGCCAGATTGCTATAAAAAAAGGAGCCCTGGCAATGCCAATAAACTGTCTTGACTTCTAGCCCCAAAGTTGGTGGTTTGAACACAGAAGCTGCTCTGCAGAAGGGAGCTGTGGCAGTCTGATTGTAGACATGAAAGCCCAGAGATCAGTTCTTAGTGTTGAGAAGAACTGGAATTGGCTTGACAATGGGTTTCATATTTGGCTAAACAAATGACTAAGTGCTTGACTATTAACTAAAAGGTTAGAGGTTCTAAAAAACACAGCTTCTCAGTGGACAAAAGGTTTCATAACCTCCTGTAAAGATTAAGAGAAGCTCTATGAGACAATTGGTTCTATTTTGTGATATGGGATTACTATGAATAAAAAATCAACTTGATACTCAACAACTACCACAAGAGGGTAGTTGGCTTTAATGTCACTGAAAAAAAATTATAGTTGGTATATGTCTTTGGGACAGTCACTTTCAGATTTGCTCCTAGGCTTTCATCTTGGAAGATCTGTGATTTGACACCAGAATGAAGTTCTTTCCCAGTGTGTGTTGGTTGTGAGGACATCAAGTACATCAGCACAGTCATACTTGTGTTTTTGCTACTGCATGGTTATTAGACAACAGTAGTGGAGAGTTTATCTACAATAGGTTTAAAAAATTTATTTTAAGGAATATGCATTGTTTCAGTTGTAATTTAACAAGTGAAGTAGGTTTCTATGGGCTTGGGATGCAAAAAGATTCAGAGTCTATGGTTTTGTGGGTCATAGTAGAGCTGGATATGTAGAACTAACTGTGTGAGTTTATCAGAAAATGGTAAAGTTCTAGGAAAGGTGTGTGTTAGACAGGGAGAAAAAGCCATGGTAGCCCTGGTGGACAAGATGTGTCCCCATTCAGGGTGGTGGTTTTGGGCCAGAAGGTAGATCATAGGGAAGGTCTTCCATACCCACACCCACATTCCCAACAGCAAAACCAATTGAATGCTTGAGGGTCCCACACAGACTTTTTCTTAGGAAATAACCTACGGACAGACATGAACTCTAGATTGCCATTTTTCCTGCTCTCTCCTTTCTTTCTTTCATGTTCAAGAATTCACAAGTACAGGAAATTACCTTGTTAATCAACTGGAGAATTTAATGAACCCACAGATATCAGAGGATATCTACAATATCTTTATCTGTGTAATTAATTAGACTATGTCTGTGAAGTGTTCTGAGCATGTGAAGTGCCATGGATAGCTTCTGTTATTAATTATTATTATACACAGGAAACATGACTAGATTCCCTGACCTCCATGCACTTTACAGCTCCTGTTTAATGGTGCATTAATTGTAGCTTTTTAAAAAAAAATTGTAGCTTTTTTTTCTGATTAGCGCTGATTCTTTTTGGGCAGTGATATCCTGAGACTCTTTTAATGCCTCTCAAGATTACCCTTTAAAATCAAATTTTGAAATGTGTTTGCCAATATGAGTGGTAGTGAGGTGTGACTAAAGGTGTCTGAGAGGGGATGGGGAGTGTTCCACTAAAGGGAAGCACATCTTTAGACTATGTATCTGCTGGTATCACATTAAATGGATAAAAGAAGGGACTGAAAGCAGGGAAGAATCTTGCTCAGGCATGAAGTGATTTAAAAAAAAGTTGAACTGAGAGTGATGGACTACATCGCTGAAAGAAAAATGGATTGCTTTAGACACTGTTTAGGAACAGTTGGTGACAATGTACTAATGGGTGCTCTGCCCATAGCCATGATGTACTATAGCCAATGACATAGATAGCTAATGAGGCCTCGGCGCAGGCATGGCTTTCTCCTGAGGATTCTGGGAAGTCTCGCGGTAATTCCCAATTGGAGAAGAGAGACTTGAGACAATGTCTGAGAGTCAGGCTACAGACAAGACAAGATGAGATGACAGCCTGCTGATTCCTGGAGAATGGAGGAGCCAGAGGAGAGGCCACATGGGCTTGCCCTGATGGAGCCAAACCTCTGGGGCCAGAGAAGCCACAGAGAGACTCCTGCCAGTGCTGAGATGCTTCTACCACCAATGGACACTGCTGATGGACTCTGAGCGTTAGAAATGAGGAGTCATGAGGGGACCCCTGCCAGCTCCAGGATGCTTCTACCCTCGCTAGATACACAAGACTCTGATTATTCTGGCCTATGATTGTTCTGGTGTCATTGCACGTGCTTCGTAAGTTGGAAGGAGACTTTATAGACTGGTATCAGACATATGGGCTAATATGGGACTTATGACCTTGGACTGGACTGGGTTGGGATGCTTTCTCAATGTCCCATTCCTCTTGTATAGAAACCTTTCCCTTATATCCATATGTGTGTCTATGAATTTTTTTTCTCTAGTCTACCCAGACTAAGACCCTATGGAAAACCAAAGCTAACTTAACTCTGCCTGCTCTGTGTATTAAACATGAAAAGGAATTTGGGGTGCACGCATGTAAGTGTATAGATGGAGAAAGAATTTGGAAGTTGAAAGAACACTCTACTAAGAAGACAAGGAGCTTGAGGGTAATCCCTTTGGTGAGGGTGTGAGCAATACGGAAAACAGTGCTGAGGCTCTGATGAAACACAGGGCTGCCAACAAATATTTGTAAGCCTGCTACTCTGCACTATGCTGCAATGTAGCACTCACTGTTCTTACTGTAAAATTATACCACACAGAAGAGTCCTGCGGAAGTGATGCTTTGAAGAACCCAAGGTGTTCTGCCCCTGGTCAGCAGCAGGTCCAGAGAAGCAGCAAGTAGGGAGAATGAGATGTGAGTTCAGTGAGGAATTTAGCACCATCTTGCTTGGGGCATGGGTTTCCTGCAACATGGGTAATACACTCAAGTCAGTTGGATTTGATTGCTAAAACCAAACATCCCAGTTAGCATCCAGGGTCCAAAAGAAAGGATTCATTCCAGAATAGATTAGTCAATGTGACTCTGTGAATATAATTTTTTAAATATAGGATTGTACTGCAGAAATTTGTAGAAGCCACAATACACTTCTTTTGAGCTTTGCCCCTTGTTATTTTTATATTTTTTGAAGAGTCATCCTTATGTCTCAATGGGGCACATCACCTTTTCAGTGCTTCTGGGAAACCCTTGTGTTCCACAGCCACTTTGTTCTGGGCTTTTCAGAGGAGGAGATCCAAAATCATACTCTTTGACTACTTTGGACTCTTAATGAGGTGAGGATAACAATGGATAACCTATATTTACTTTCTTAATACTCCATAGAGGACACATATGATTCTGCCATCTCAAAAGCCAATATTGAAAAGACTAAATATATAGACATGAGATGAAAATCTATGAGTGAGATCTTCCAAAGTGCCGCCTTCTTCCTTTAACTCTTTCCTTTTTCTAGAGTGCACTTTTTTTTTTGGTTTGGTTGTTTTTTAAGTTAGAGTATTTGTAGGCTGTGATCATCAGAGTTAGCAGTTTGAAACCAGCAGTCAGTCTGCAGGAGAGGCAGAGCTTCCCTTTCCTGTAAACCCTTAGTCTCAAAAATTCACAGTGGTGAGTTTGTCCTATAGGGGTGCTATGAATTGACATTGATGTTATGGTAATGAGTTTAATTTGGTTGGTTTTTGGAAGAGATTATCAGTTTAGTAAAGGAGGGTTTGGAAGTAGGGGAATGGTTTATGATGGATTATAGTTCTGGATGGCCCACTACTAACTGGCTTTGTGACCTATGGCAAGTTACGCAGCCTCTCCTTCTCCACTCAGTTCTGGCATTCCATGTATCCATTGTTTAATTTTTCACTAGATTGCCTTGTATAGCTGCTTCTATGAACAAATCACTTCTATTGACATTTTATCTGCTAGAACAACACAACTAACACATGTCATCAGGAAGTGAAATTGATATAAGAACCTGCTGTACTGTTAACTTGTATTGACCCTAGGACCAAGAATAGGTCACCTATCTGACCTATGGTACTCATATGGTACTCATATGGTATCTTGTGTGTTAGAGTCACTTGTTGCTTTAGGAGAGACATGTTTTTTTGTGTAGAAGTTGTCAGATCCAACCGAGTGTGGTTAAACTGTGTCAAGGACCATATGTACAGGCCACAGAAAGTCCGTATGCTATAGCATATTCTGTTTTCTCTCTCCTGTCATCCAGGCTGCAAACCCATTGAAGACAGGCATTCTCTTTAATGAAATCTGAACAGTGCCTAACCCCTGTGGATACTTGTTGAATGTTAAATAACTGCCATGATGATATAATATTGACACCCAGCTTTCTTGGGAGAGAATACCAAATAGCTTGGAATTTTCCCGTTACTGGCAGCCCAGCTCAAGAGCATCCTGAGGTGAATATAAAAAACCTCAGCAATTCAAATCGCATTTCCCTAAAGAAACACAGCTCCTAGCTTGGGGTAATTATTCAGCTTATAGGTGGTTTACTGTATGATTTGTTAGTCTTCCTTTGAATCTTCCAAGCCGAGAAGAAAGATATTGTATTTTAATGATAAATAATCTCAAAAGGAGGGGGAGAAAATCAAACCAGCTTCCCTTGCCAGAACCTTTCTCTTCTTTTTCCTCATTCATTTCTTATTTTCAACTGCTACAGTTGCTCTGAAGTAAATTATTACCATTTGAGCTCAATTTAAAGAGCTGCTATAGAAAACAAGCTGCTACAAGCTATTAAGAAAATAACCCTATTTCAGTTTTGAGTGAAAAGGGAAAAAATTAACTCCATTCAAGATACACACATAGACACACATATACATTTTTTTCATTGAACCAGAGTCTTTCTCTGTAGTGTCAGTGAAGTGAAATTGTGGCCTTCTGATCCACTCTGCTTTCAATCTGACCAGCAGTCTTATACCATAGTATCCCGAAGAAAGCTGCCAGAAGCCCTGTTAAAAGTTTTGGGGTGAAGAGGGTAATGATTGGTTCAGACAGAGCTGGAGGAAGTGGGTGTGAGTATTGCTCTCCTCCCCCCACCCCCAAGGTCTGCAGTGAGGAGCACCAACACCTTTCTTCTGATTACTGCTTCTGGTAGTTACATAGTCTTGTGCCAATTTGAACTTGAGAGGATTAAGAGTGAAGTGGTGGAGTCAAATCTGTCAATCAGGGTACAGTCACTCAGGCCTCTGCGTGGGTATGGTCTGCCCCTGAGGATTCTAGCATTTCCTGTATTTCCTCCTTGGAGACACTCTGTCTGCTCACACCATGGGAGACATAGCAGTTGACCAGACACATGAAGCTACACTAGTGCCCTAAGCTGGAGAAGCCACGTGGTGAATCTGACAGCACTGAGCTGCTTACCTTGCCACTGGATCCACAAGACTTTCCACCCACTGGTCTGTGATCTTCCTGCATTCTCTGTTAGGGCATGTGTTAGGTGAGTCTGAAGAGGACTTTATAGATTGGTTTTAGGTATATGGGCTAATATCAGACTTATGGACTTGGTCTGGACTGGGCTGGGATGTTTTTTCAATATGCCATTGCTCTTGTATGTAAGCCTCTTTCTCATACACCCCTGAGAGTCTATGAATTTATTTCTCTAGTCCACCCAGACTAACACACTGCCTGAATGTGACCAAGGCATCACTGAGATCGAGCATCTATTCAATGATGCATTTATGTTCTTCTAAATACCAGATGCTTTGTCTGGTGGATAAAGCTATGAAGACAATGCCATCCTGTCTTCACGAGAGCTCCTTATAGAGATAAACAAGCCAGAATGGCCACTTGGTGGATGAATGTAATAACAATAATGGGCACGGATTTGGAGGAGGGACTGTGAAAGTTCACGAGTCCCTGCCTGATGCTAGTCGTGTCATGGATATTTCTGGAGGAAGTGAAACCGGAGTGGCTCTCAAAGACATGCAGGATTCTGGCATGGAAGCAGCGGTCAGGAAAGACCTGTTCACTATAAACCCGCATCTGCTCTCTGCCCTTGAAGATTATTTCACTCATCCTACCGCTCCTTGTCAAAGGCCAAAGAGAAGTCCTACTTCAGGCCACATCTGCTCCACTGGGGCTGCCGCTAATTCTAACATCTGTCCAGCAACTCAGGGGAGCTGACACTGGATTGGGGGCTTGATGATATTTTAACTATCTTCACTTTATATAGTCACAAAGCCAATCATTTAAAATCTTGTGTTTTTAAAAATGGAATCACTTCTTGTTTCAGCATGGGGTTGTGAAGGGAAAACAAAGCCTATATTTTCAGCAGTGAGAATGCTTTTTTTTTTTTGCCTTACGTTTCCATTTTATATCATGACAAGTCGACAACAGGATACTGATGTTTTGCCTGCATAAAACCCACACACTAACTCCTAGTGACCCCATACAACAGAAGAGGATGGCCTCTTTGGGTCTCTGAAGCTGTGGCTCTTTACCAGAGCAGAACATTTCATCTGTCTCCCACAGAGTGGTGACTGATGGGTACAGAGCAGCTGATGGATTCGAACTGCCAACCTTTTGGTTAGACCCCAATTCACAACCCAGTGTGCTATCAATTCTCCTTGGCCTGAAGAGATAAGTACTAATGATCTCTTTCCTCTTTCTGCTAGCCAGTCAACAGAATATGAAAATGATTGAATAATGTCATATGCAAGGATAATTTTACTGAACATAATTCAAGAATGATTGCAGCTGTACACCAATAGGGAGCTAGCAGAAATCTAAATTCTATTCAACAGAGGGTGGGGAAAGAGGATATTCTATAAAATAGATTTTGGCAGAAAGCAGAGAATACCAGAAATATATTAACTTGTGCTTATTGACTTTACAAAGCCATTTGACTATATGAATCATAACACAGTATGGGTAGCCCTGTGGGGGATGAAAAATCCAGAACACTACACTGGGCTCACATGTAAGCTGTACAGGAGCAAAGAGGCAGCCATTGGAATGCAATGAGGATATACTGTTTGCTTTAAAATCAGGAAAGTTGTGGGTCAGGTGGTGTCCTCTCACCACACATACTCAATTGGCGTGCTGATTATATAATCCAAGAAACTAGACAACACGAAGAAGAATGGGGCATAAGGATGGGAAGCAGAATTACTAACAACCTGAAATATGCAGATGGCACACCTTGTTCACTGGAAAGGGAGAGGATTTCAAACATTTGCTGATGAAAATCAAGGATTTCAGTCATCATATGAATTGCAACTCCGTGTAAGGGGGAAAATGTCTTCACAGCTGGACCAATATTCATCCTCATGCTAGACATAGAGATGATTAGAGATGATAGAGTCAAGGAGTTCATCATACTTGGATCCAAATGAATGATTATAGAAACAGCAGTCAAGAAATCTGTGGACATAGTGCCTTGGACAAATATGTTGCTTAAGACCCTATTTTCAGTGTTAAAGTCCTTAGACGCACCTGACTCAAGCCTTGGTGTTTTTAATTGTGAACAGAGTGGGCAATGGGTGAGGGAGATAGAGGAATTGATGCTTCTGAATTATGGTGGTGATGAAGAGTATTGAAAATACCATGGTCTACCAGAAGAATAAAGAGACATGTGGAAATATTCGTAAATAAAATTGGCAGGACTTCATTTCATTTCATGCATTTTGGATGTCAGGAGAGAGTCGTCCCTGAAAAGGGGCATTATGCTTAGTAAAGAAGAGATTTCAGTAAAATAAAAGAAGGCCCTCAAGGAAGTGGATTGACACAGTAGCTGTAATAATAGGCATAAGCATAATAGCAATTTTGAGGATCGCACAGAATCAGGACAGTGTTTTGACCAATGTAATGTTCTGGGTTTGACGTTTGTTTTTCAGTGTTGGTTGTGAACCAAAGCAGAAGCCTGAGCTCTTGCGTCATTTGCTAGTAGACTGTAAGTAATACTGAGTTGGGTGATGCTGTGACAGAATGATCAGAGCTTCAGTATCTCCTGCACTCATGTGGACCTAGAAATGACTGAAACTAGATTCTAAAATATCGATGCAGAAATTTCTTTTATGAGAGTATCAAAACTCAAAAAAAAGGGTGTTAAGAACTATGAGGTATGGTGAAGAAAGCTGATGATGCCTGGATGTCAAAAGAAATAGCTTCCGAGGTCTTAAAGGTTTGAAAGCAAACAAGCGGTTATCTAGCTGAGAAGCAACAAATCCCAAATGGAAGAAGCATACCAGCCTGTGTGACCATGAGGTGTCGAAAGAATCAGGTATCAGGCATCAAACAACTAAAAATTATATAATTATAAATGATGGGGAGTACAGATTGGGGACCCAAAGCCTATCAATAGGTGAAGCAACATCCCCTTACAGAGGGGTCCCAGGGAGGAGATGAGTCAGTCAAAGTACAGTGTAGCAACAATGAAATATGCAACTTTCTTCTAGTTCTTAACTAATTCCTCCCCCTCACTATCATGAGCACAATTCTACCTTATAAATCCAGCTAGAGCAGAGGATGTACACTACACTGGAGTGGGAAACATGAGGAACTCAGGACAGATGATCCCTTCAGGACCAGTAGTGAGAGTGAGTGGTGATACTGGAGGGTGGAGGGAAGGTGGAGTAGAAAAAGGGAACCAATTTCAGGGATCTACATATAACCTCCTCCCTGGGGTATGGACAACAGGGAAGTGGATGAAGGGACACATTAGACCGTGTGCGATATGACAAAATAATGATAATTTGTAAATTATTAAGGGTTCATGGGAGAGGGGGAGTGGGGAGGGAGGGGAAATATGGGGAGCTGATACTGGAGACTTAAGTAGAAGAAGGATGTTTCAAGAATGATGATGGCAACAAATGTGTGACTGTCATCTGCATATAATTGTTGTATGTATTGATTGTGACAAGAGTTGTATGAGCTCCCAATAAAAGGATTTAATTAAAAAAAGGACGATGAGATAATCATTGTCCTTGGTCCTGCAGCAAACCCCACTATTGTGTATGAAAATGCTCTTATTCCTAGGCAGACTAGGCAACATTTCCCAGTCTTTCTAAGAGTGGGGTCTAATTCAATGGATTGTGAATGTGAATGATGGGTGCCACTTCCAGGTTTGGCCAATAAGCCTCCTGTGTCAATTCCTTCAAACTTTTCACTGTTTTTAATGGCCTAGAATGGAGATAACCTCCAGGTGTCATTGGAAGCCATATGCTGAAGATCCATGTTGAAAATTCATGTGTACTATCAGCTGGCTGCCTAGCTGAGCATGTGTAACAATCCTCTGGCAATAACTTGTCTATGAATATGGAAGCAAGCTATTATATATGTTAGTGTGCTTGAACTATTTTATATATAAGTTAGGCTTGTTACGCGAGCTAGCACTCCCCTGCATAATATCAGCCATCATCACTGAAGATTTTGTTGTATCAAGCTCATTATCTGGGTACCTAGTAGTGAAGCTTTCACTGTACAGAACTCAGCAGGGATAGAGGTTGAGTACTATGTGAGGCTCTGGATGGAAGTGAGACCCACACGTCACATTTATCAGGCTTGGATCTAGTCAGTGTTTGCATTAAATGATTTGTCCTCTGAGACTCTTTAAGCACAGGTAGGAATTGGGAATGTTCTGGTGGTGGTCCAGTAGACCACCCCCTTCATTGATTTATCAACATAGCTGCTCCTACTGCCAAGTGTCTGATGAGATTTCTGACCTCTAGGTTCTGCCATCTCTCTGTCCTTATTTTCCCTTTCCTTCTTTGAAGAGTTGTCCTTTGCAGTGGCTTCATTTTCTCTGGCTCGTTTCAAAAATATTTCTCCAGAAGAATAAACAGATATGAAACAGAAGAATAAACCAATAAAATATTTCTGGCAGAAACATTTTGGAGAGGGGAGCGAGGAACTCTCAGAAGTCAGAGCTTCTGAATCAAATGTTGCATGTGGCAAAGTTCCTGATTACCTGGGGAAGATCCAGCAGGAACCTGGCGTCAATGAAATGGTTTATGCTTTATGATACTAAACTCTGGTGGCACAGTGGTAGTGTGTTCATCTCCTAATCAGAAGGTCGGTGTTTCAACAAGATATGGTGATCTGCTTCCGTAAAGATTACACAGAACTCAAACTCACTACCATCAAGTCAATTCTGTTTCATAGCAGCCCTACAGGACAGAGACCTGCCCCTATGAGTTTCTCAGTCTGTAAGTCTTTAGGGGAGCATAAAACGTCATCTTTCTCCTGGGGCATGGCTGGTAGTTTCAAATGTTTAACCTTGGGGTTAGCATCCAAACTCATAGTATGCCAAGGCATCAGCGTCCCTCTCTCCATAAAGATGACAGCCTAGAAAAGTCTATGGGAGCATTCCACCCTGGAAAACTAGGTTCTTATGAGTCAGAATGAACTTGAAAGCACGAAACAAAATCAGTGCTGAACAACATACTCACCTCCTGCCCTTTGTTTCTAGAGGTCTTCCTAAATCTGAAGTTGAGGGAGAGATGTGAATAAATGGAGTTTCTTTCCCCACCACAGCAGCAACGAGTTCCTATATGGATAATGAGCAGAAAAGGTCCTTTGCTGCATCAATCCAATTACTAATTTATTAAGATATCATACAGAATGACCTGGAAAGGTTGGGGAAGAGTGCTTCATGCAGATCTCAGGCTCTAAGAACAAGGTTAAGTAAGAGGTTGTCTACTCTGTGACATGATTTTGCTACTTCCTTCTTATTTCTTAAAACCCAGAGTAGAGGATTCACCAAGAGAAAAAATATATGAGCAGGGGTCAGCCAAGATCATCAGAAAACATATTTTTGATGGTCTTAGAAACTGAGACACTGCTCCTCTCTCTGTCTCCAGGCAGGTCTACCCACATGTAGATCCACCCACATATGAATAGCCAGCCTCAAGATTGTTACCCATGCTATAGCATGCTTTGAGACAAAATTTAAATTATTAGTAATTAGAAATAAATATTCCACATTATATAATTACATCTTGTTTTGTGATTAATCCCTATGCTTTAATTATGTTCACTTTGTAACAATGAAAATTATCTTGCATATCAGATATTTACATTATGAAAATTACACTTATGAAGTAGCAACGAACATTATTGTATAATTGAGGGGTTACCACAGCAAGAGGAATCACATTAAAGGGTTGCGATATTAGGGAGGTTGAGAACCACTGGACTAAGACATGTCAAAAAAAGACAAGGAAAGTGTGAAAATAGCAAATATGTGGTTGTCTTGAATTGTCATTTATTGTGCATCCTCAAAACAAAACATTTGAAATAAAGTCCAATGACTTCCACATCCATGGCCTTGGGATAGTATTTGTCTGCTTCTTCACACACTCTGGTGTTTCAGTTTGAAGGCCCAGAAAGGCAGTGACCAGCTTGCTTAGTGGGATCTCCAAATCTTGTGGTGTGCCCTATGCAGGAGGTTGTGCAGCATAAAGGAACAGAGTACCAAATTCTGGTTGTCTATAGTAACGCAGCCTGAGTCAATCATGGCTGAATAAAAACTAGGTTAAAAATATCCATGTAGGAAGATGTAAATGAACTTATAATACCATTGGGGGGTATATATATGCTTAATGTTGGAATTTTTTCTTTAATGGCAGGCTGCTCCACCTGGTTTACCCACCAACAGAAGTGTATTCTCCTTCTCTGAGACAGGTTAACAGACATACCTCGCCTCCACCTCTTGATTTGTATCTCTTGTCAGAGTGTCCATTAATTTGGGGGTGGATGTAGAACAATGTAATATAGCAGGAACTGAATGATCTTCTCATTTCCTCCCCCATCAAAGGAAAGTGACTCAATTGAGGTGAGACCCTCCCCTGTAGAAATGTATACACAACCGAGGTTGATTGCTGCACTTTCCTCAATAACGAAAGTTTGGAAACAACCCAAATGGCCATCTGCATAGGAAAAGATACATAAGTCCTGTCACAGGCATGCAATGAAATATTATGTATCTCTAACAAGCAATGATAAACTTGTCAAACTCCTTCTGCCATGGACAAATTTGAAAGCCATTATGCTCAACCAAGTTTGTCAGCTTCAGAAAGACCAATATTGCATATAACTAAAATAAAACAAGGAAATTGTTCTCACACCAAAGGAAACTGTCTTCGAAGGCCACAGGTTGGTCATGGGGAGAAAGGAGGGAGAGGAAAAGATGAGGCAGGGATGAGGTGGGATGGGTGTTGCATGGAGAATAAGTATAGCTTTTAGAAATGATTTACTAGTGGAGGCATACCAACCATGTTACCATAAATGCTAACGTTCTCTTAGTTATAATTACAGACTATGATGTTCTTATGAATTAGCAATCTTTGTTGCTGTTTTCCATCATGGTATAAAAATTAGGTTATTAAATGATGCGTGTGCACTTGTAAAAAGAACAATAAAAGTCTCATTACTTAAAAAAAAGATTTACAGAACTTTGGAATCCCTATGTAGAATGACTATGAGTCAAAATTGATTTGCCCTTTTTTTCAGTGTTCCTCATGCAAAGAACAAAGGGCATTGTCTCCTGCTTGAGAGAAGCACAAGGAAAGTGGTGTTGTTGATGAGAAAGTAACTGTTTGGGGTCCACTTTTTGAAGGGAAATAAAAGCAGACTGGTAGACAAGGATAACGATGAAAATAAATAAAATGAAGACCAGCAATAGTTCTTGAGAGGTTGTTTAGCGGAGTTCTGCCTGTCCTGGGGAACTTTTTGGATGTGGAAAGGATAGTGATGCAATGCTACCTTGTCCGGAGGATACCTTAAGGTGCAAAGGTCTCACAGTATCCTTTTGGGAGTTTCAAAATAAAGACAGTTTGTCAAACAAAGCAGAACTCCTGACACTCATCTGAGTGTCTTATGCTGCCATCCATATCTGTTCATGGGTCCTGGTCATCTCCCCAACCACTACCTGAGTCTAACAGGGTCAGGAGTTTCTTCTGGACAGGTCCAGTGGACCATCCTTAGTACAAATAAGGCTTTTGAATCAGGGGAAATCATTAGCATATTAAAAAATAACGAAAGCAACAAAAAATGGGAAGATGAATAGGAATGTATACAAATATATTTGATAGAGTATTTCTACACATGTATTTATAGGTGGTATAAATAGATAAATGAATATGTTTAAACATGTGCAGAAAAAGCTATGAAAGCTTCTCAGCTATAACTCATTACTGAACTTAGGAGCTCAATGCCATCATCTTGAGGGACACCAAAGACATGATACAACATAATCCATAAAGACTATGTTCCACATTTTATCATGATGAGTGGTGATTGGGATCTTACACGCTTAAGAGAGGTCATCTAAAGGGCAGCTATTTATCTTTACCCATCTGAAACAAAGAACTTGAAAGAGAGTTAAGGGCATAATGAAACAATTAGTCCAAAGACATACTGGGCCACCCGAACTCCACCATACATGACCCAGAGATCACAAGGTGGCACTCATAGGATAAACCAGTCAACCAACTAGCCAACCAACCAACCAACCAACTAGCTAATCAATGAACTCACTGCCAGCAAGTTGATTCTGATGTGACCATATAGACAGAGTAGCATAGCCACTGTGGGTTTCTCAGACTATATCTCTTTACAGGAGCAGAAAGACTCATCTTTCCCCCAAAGAGGGGCTGGTGGGTTCAAACTGCTGATCTTGAGGTAGCAGTCCACCTTGTAACCTATTACACCATGGGTTGAGAGAAATCACACTTGTTAGAATTTCCATTATTAATGAATCCTCACATTTCTGGCAGTTATACCATTTACCAGGTGATAAGGAATTATTTAGGAGTCTCTGAATCATGTAAACATTAACTGCTGAATTATGACTAGATAGGCTGGACAATTAAACCTACCCACAGATGCCTTGGATGAATGACCAGTTTGGACTACACAGAAATTCTGTTTTTATGAAGATATATAAATATTTGAATAATCTATATACATATGTAACATTTTCTGAGTATTAAGTTTACATTTTTCCTCTGCTCTTTTCCTCTGCTCATTCCCCAGGACTCTGGGGGAATGAAGGTAGTGGTGGCAGGGGCTCAATTATATTACTTGAATGTGAAAAAAAACTTTGTTGATTATGTTAGGGGACAATGTGTGATTTCATGATTGAGGGAGGGGATAGTCCACTTGCTCACCCTCTCTCAGAGCAGACTGTGAGTCCTCTCCAGTGGGGAAGGTGGAGTGGTGAACTTGACCACTGACCACAAAGATTGATAGCAACTCAGTATTCCACCCGCTGCCTCCCCACACAGAGGAACATCATTCATTATTTTTGCATTACTTTTATTTCTAAAGTAATACACTCTCCTTTGCTTGGGAACTCAAAAGTAAATGCTATATAGAAATGTGAACTGTGAAAGTGTATCCTGTAATTTACAGTCAATGTTCTTTGAAGGTGAAAAACACCCTCTAGTCATACAACATTACTGTAGCTTCTGTCTGTCCTTTCATCCACTCTCCTCCCTTCGTTTGCTGGCTGACTTGAGTAACCTGCAAAAGAGATCTGAAGAGAGAAGCAGAAGTGAAGAAGCACATTGGAAAAAAAAAATCTTCATTTATTATTAACTTAAAACTCCAATGGACTTGCTTCCCCCAGGGCTGGAGACTACAATGAGAGCATGGAATTGGTCCAGTTAGGCTAAAAATTCAGAGAAAAAAAGATTGGCATAGTGGAAAGATCACTGAACTGAGAGGCAGAAGAGCAGAAAGCTAACTGTGATTTTCTGCATTCTTTCACTTTGCTACGCCTCCGTGCAGACTTTGGGTACCCAGTTCTTTCTCATTACCAGTTTTGAATTCTTCCCTTTCAGCGGGTTTCTTCTTACTTCTTGTAAGGTTTAGGAACCTAACAGAAAATGCCTTGAGGATCACGTTATTGGTAAATTTTTGTTGAATAGCGAACCATCCCTCAACTTGGGGTGAAAACCATTTTATTTAGCTCAGATTGTGGATTGCCCAGTTCTTTTAGCCTGGCTCAACTGATCAGGACGGTGCTCCTTTTTGGCATCTGCTCTCATCTGAGAGGCCTGCTGGGTGACTTAGAGTGACCTCTCTCGTATGTGTGATGGTTGGCAGGATGGCAATCAAGGTCTGGGTGACTAGTGACTGGGGCACTTTGATTCTACTCCATGTGACCTTTTAAATCTCCCAGCAGGCTAGCTTGGCTCCATTATCTGGTGGTCTCTTGGGAAGCTGAGGTTAAAACCTTCTCAGCTCAGCAGGAGGGCAAACCTTTTCAAACACTTCCAAATCCTCTGCTTGAGTCACATATTTCTCAAGTGCATTTGACCCCTGATGGTGCTGTCAGTTATGTGGTTAGGTGAAGCACTGCACGCTGCAAGGTCGGCAGTTCAAATCTATCAGTGGTGTCACTAGAAAAAGGCAAGGAGGTTTGATCCCTCAAAGATTTACAGCTTTGGGGGCTGAGCCCCGGTGGCGTAGTGGTTGTGCACGGGATTGCGGCCCACTGGGAGGGAGGTTCGATTCCAGCTCCATGGAGCAAAGGCTGGGCCTCCTACTCCCACCACCTGAGGGCAGTGATGCCTCCCCCCCCAAAAAAATAAAAAAAAAAAAGATTTACAGCTGTGGAAACCCAGCATGGCATCACTTTGAAAGACATCTACCTGATGGCCGTGGGTGGGAATGTCCATTTGAACACACAATGTCTTAGCAGTCAATCAGCATTCAAAAGATGTATATCAATTTACGGAGAAAGGATTTGTGGTCAATATTTTGCAACATGCCACAGTCTGCAGTTTCAGCTACCCGGTGTGTGGGGGCAGGATGTGGAGGGGCAGAGAGCATTTTTGAACATTTACAATATGCCAGATATTATGCTCATCATTGAATTTACATGATTTTATGACAACGGCCTTCATTGATATTGTTTCCTTGGTGCTTCCATTAAAAAATGAAAGTGGTGGTTAGATCCTGTGCTGTTTTATACAGCAGATGTGGTGCTGAAATGTTTCTTGTAAACAGAAATTTTGTAGCTTGAATTATATTTCCAGCACAATGGGGAGTTGGGTATTTCAAGGAACCCTGTCGCGAATCCTTTTTGAAAGCAAAGAATCCTTTTGTAACACCCCACATCACCCCCTGGCTTAGCTGCTCGGCAGGTCAAAGCACAGGGATTTCAAAATATAGATACTGTAGAAGGGGCTCTGGCTTTGAAGGAAACTTTCACACGTTCACATTGCATTGGTTGTGTAGTCTTCGGCAAGTTACTTAACTTCCTTAAGTCTTAGTTTCTTTTTGAATTTTTTTGTAATATTGGGTTTATAGATACATCTTGGATTGCTGTGGGGGGGAGGGGGAAGCAAAAAAACATGTAAAAGCCTGTCTTTCAAAAGTTTCATAAATGAGAACAGTACTCTTTGCTCAAGAGGTGAAGTAACCACATGTCTGTGGGTTCCCACCATGGACAAGAAGTAGTTGTTTTCTCAGTTTGGGAAGTCGCTTGGCTCCATTCCCTTTGCTTTTTCTTCCAGCGCTTCTCTATAAATCTGCAGAGCAATGTTCATTCCTTGATCAAATTCAGGAGGGTGGATGAGGAAATGAATTCATAGCTCTGTGGGCATCATGGAGTAAAAAGTCTGTACTAAACCAATTTAAAATAAATTAACAGAGAGTAAGGCAGGTGCTGCCTCACACAATATGCAAAGTTATCTTTTAACCAGATCAGCAGAGAAGAGAAAAACAAGGAATTGAGTAGACACCCCCATGTGTCTGAGGGCTACCAGCCACCAGGTGGCCGTCCGAGGGATTGCCACTAGCTTGGGTCACTGGGGGGACCTGTGGTGTCAGCATAAAACCGTGACTTGGGGTGGTCAACCTCCCTGTGCAGAGAGTGCCTGGGAAGGAATTTATGGCTGGTGAATTACAAAAGCAGCTCTAATTAGCCCCAAGAGGCAATTGCATAAGAACGCCTGAGAACATTGCAGACTCAGATTTGCTTCCTTCTCGGGATTTTATATGAGCGCCTGGTAATGAATGTTCTTTAACAATGGGAGCTGAGAGACCTGAGTGCTAATAGCACTCCAGAGGATACAGCCTCCTTTATTTGCAACCCTGCAAAGATCGGTTGGATACTATTGTTAAACCTTGAAATTGCCCCCCAATTTGCATTGTGACTTAAATCCGAAGGGAGGTTCTCAGGTGAAGAATTTTAACCACTGCCCTTCATCCATCCCCCTCTGCTCCCCACCATGCAGTAAGCAATACATAATCCAGCACGGATTGGTTTTGATATTTTTGTTTAGAAGACCAGCCTTTTTTAAAATAAGTTGATGCACAAAGATTTGCTTCTTTATATGAATAAGAATTGCAGTGCCTCTCTGGCACACACAGGTTAAAATATTGTGAAAATCTGAAGTCAGTGGTGGCTTAATTGGGTTTTCTTGAAAAGGTACTTCGTAAATTCATTCTCTAGGTGAATTTTGAGAAAACCTCTCCCTGCTATCTTCTCTCTTTCCTATTATTTTCCTTCTAGTTTGCCTTTTCTTCTTCCTCCCAACCCCCTCACCTCTACTCCATAGAAAAGAAAGAATCCTTTTGTAGTACATTTCCCTTTCTCTCCCTCTTTCTCCAAATCCCAATTTCTATATATATATATATATATATATATATATATATATATAATAGTTGGACGCATTTATGTCAGCTGGACACTACTGGTTAAGGGTGGAGCCAAACTGGTCAATCAAGTGGTAGCTTGAGGCCATTTCTTTAGGGGTGTGGCCTTTTGGATGAGAGTTAGGGACTGAGGGAACTACCTCTATTTCTGCCTTTCCACTTTGCTGCCAGCTGCAACTCTTCCTGACTCAAGGGGGTGAGGGAGTGGGGGTATGCAGACCCTCTGACTCCAAAAGCTGCTGTTTCCTTGCCACGTTTCCACCTACCTTGGATACATGTCACTTTGCACTCACTGGCCTCCCATCTTTCTGCTTGCGGGTTCACCATTCTGCATCACTGACATGAGTCTACACGAGTCTGAAGACAGACAGATGGACTAGCATTGAACTTATGGACTTGAGTTGAACTTAGCTGGGATGTCTTATTGATAGATAATTACTTCTTGACATAAAGCTCATTCTTAAACATAGATGACCTTCACTGCATTTGACTCTCTAGAACAACCTGGTCGAACACAACATTTGAGAACCTAATCTTGAAACACTGTTGTAGGTGCTGAACATGTAGTTGGAGAACCCAGTAGATTTGCTGTATGATCATTCTTGCATCTTCCCTGAAATCAGGGCCCTCTAAGTATAGTCACTTAACACTAGGAATCTGTCTGGGACGCCATATAGATTCTTTCCTGCTAGTATTGAAAACTGAGTCATTTCCCTATAATTGGCTTTCCTACATTAGGTGAAATTCTAGCCTGAATCAACTCTGCAGGAGAGAATAGAGCCCTCTTATCCTAAAGTATTGTTATATGGTTATAGCAGGTTTGACTATAGGCAGTTCAAAAAGGATAGAACAAATACTCCTGGCTATGAGAGGAACTTGGTACTGAACCAACAAATCCATCCTGAGGGGTGGCTGCCACAAAGCCTTCATAGCAAACCACATACAAGAGATTCTCTGGCTACTGTGACCTTTCTTTGGTAGAGATACCTAGGACCTTACTGAGACATTAGTTCCTGGAACTCACCCTAGAAATTCTAAGTTAGTAGATCCAAGGCGAGGGCTGGATTTCTTTTTTTAAATAAAGTCCTCTCTGATGCCATAGATCTACATACTGCATCGAGGACTCGATCCAGAGTCCTCATTTTGGTTTGTCCCAATGTTGGACCCTGAGGGTATCTATCCGCTAGGTCCCTAGCAAGAGTTTCTTATTTCCATTTGTAGAATCTCCTATACCAATATATCATTTGGATTTATGCCTCTAGGTGATTCAATCAGATACAATTTCCCTTAGAGTGGGATAACAAGAGGAAAAATCAACTGGAGCCCCTTGATATCTGCAATGGCCTATCGACGTCTATAACTTGGGTCTCCAAGAGTCCTTGAGTGGTACAATGAACCTGTTTGGCTATCAACCCAAAGACTGCTGGTTTCACTTCACCTGTGGCACCTCAGAAGAAAGAGCTAGTCATTGAGTTTTAGAAAAAAACCCAGCTATTAAAACCCTAGGGAACACAGTTCTACATTGACACTTTTGGGGTCACCGTGAGTTGGAATTTACTCCATGTCCATTGGTGGGACCTAGTTTCTCAAAACTGCTCTGGTCCTACTTAAAGTCCTATCAGTCCTTCAGCCATTTCTTCTATTCTATAACCCACTGTGATGTTGTTGGGTGTCCTATGCCCACAGCAACCTTATGTGCAACAGAACAAAACATTGCCCTGTCCTGCACCATCCTCGCCACTGTTTCCAAACTTGAGTCCATTGTTGTGGTCCCTGTGTCAATCCCTCTCCTTGAGGGTCTTCCTATTTTTAGCTGCCTCTCTGCTCTACCAAACACGATGTCCTTCTTCAGGGACTGGTTTCGCTCGACAGCATAGTCAAAGTATGTAAGACAAAGCCTCTCCATTTTGTACTCTGGCTGTACATCTTCTCAGATAGATTCATTTGTTCTTTGAGCAGTCCTTGGCACTTTCAAGATTCTTCTCCAGCACCGCAATTCACACCCACATTTGTCTTCCATATTTAATGTCCACATTTCACATGCATTTGAGGTGATTAAAAATGCCACGACTTGGGTCAAGCATACCTTAATCCTCATAGTATCATTCTTGTTTTCAATATTTTAAAGAGGTCTTTTTTATTTTTTATTTTAAAGAGGTCTCATGTAGAATGTTTACCTACTGCAACGCACCTTTTGATCTCTTGACTTCTGCGTCCAGGAGCATTCATAGTGGATCTAAGCAAAGCAAAAGCCTGGACGACCTCACCCTCGTCTTCCCTTTTCATGATGCGGCTTATTTGTTCAGTTGCGAGCATTCTAGCTTTCTGTACACTGAGTTGTGATCCACACTGAAGGCGGCAATCCTTGATCTTCGTCAGCAAGTACTTCAAGCCCCCTCCCTTTCATCAAGAAAGACTGCTATCTGCATAGCACAGGCTGTAAGTCTTCCTGTAATTTCGACGCCACATCCTCCATCCTGTAAGCTACTTCCTCTGATCATTGCCTCAGGTATGCAAATGGAATAAGTATAGGGAGAGGATACAACCATGACGCACCCCCTTCTCGATTGTAAGCCATGCAGCATTCCCTTGTTCAGACAACTGATTCTTGACCCGCCTACAGGTTCCACATAAGCACGGTGAAGTGTTCTGGAATTCCCTCTCTCCTTAAGGTTACCCATCATTTGCTACGCTCTACACCCTTGAATACCTTCATAGAGTCAAGGAAACACAAGCATACATCTTTCTGATATGATCTGCTTTCAGCCAAGAACCATCTGCCATCTGCAATGGTTTTTCCTTGCTCAAAATCCTCTTCTGAATGCAGCCTGAACCTCTGGCAGCTCTCTGTGGATGTACTACTGCAACAGTTGATGGATGATCTTCAGTAAACTTTTATTTGCAAATTTTGAGCTATTATAGATCCTTCCAATAGATTTTTATTTTTCCTAAGGTCACCCAGAATTGTTCTGCTGTTATATCCAGAGAAACCAGGGAGGAGGTGAATGGATGTTCGGGGCTTTGAGTCTATACCATACATGGGGGAAAAATGAGGGCATTTTTTTCCTTCATTGTACCTGAAGATAAGTTTAACTTGTATCCGACTTGCATTACCAGTGGAGACACATGCATCTTTTCATGCTGGGGGCAGTTCTGCAGTCAAAATTTCTCCTAGGCTGTAAACACAGACTGTGTCTTGATCCTGTCTGTGGTTCTCCAAAACAAAAGAGCAGACACCATGTGATTAAGTTTATTCTAACCCACAGCAACCGTATCCGACAGAGTAGAAGATCTGCCCTACAGAGTTTCCAAATCTCTCCAGGACTTGACTACTTCCTCTTCCTCCTACAGATTAGTGACCGGGCTTCAACCACAGACCTTAAACCACTGCATCGTCTGCTTTGTAGGACCTCAGCTATGTGCTTGGGACCTAGCAGATTAGTTGTTGACCGAGGAGTGGAATTATATTCTGAATCCAAGTATAGTTCAGGTGATTAGGCCCCTTGTAGACCAGAGGCCCCTTGATGGGCTCTTATTCTCCTTCAGTTTGCCTTGTCTTGTGTTTCTCACAACTGTGTCTAATTGGGCCCTTGTCTTTAGTTTTCAAAGTCTTAAGGCCATTAAAAAATAATTTGTATATCTCAGATTAATTTCTTGAATTCAAGACCTCATTTTATTTTTTGCTCCTCCTGAGTCTATTCTGTACTAATGGCATGAGAGACAAAAGGAAAAAATCCTCTCTAAAGTCCCTAGGACCTCTAGAAATAAAAATTTCCAATTAGCATTCTTTCCTTGGCAGTCCAACTCTGTGATTAAAGAGCTTCATTGGTATTGGAAAGTTTGAGAATTAAAACTGAGTACTAACTGAGACCCAGGGGTAAGGCCTCAGGAACAGAGGCCAGAAAGGAGAGCAGGAAAGGCAGGTGGAGCCACTGCAGGCAGCGGAGGGTGATGGGGAGGGAGAAGGCTACTCTCCTCTCCTTTTTTTCTTTTGGAGAAGCAAGGGAGAAGAAACACAGCCTACTGAGATAATTTGCTCTCCTGTTTGTGTTGAGTTCTGTAGCAGCAGTTTGGTCTGAGAATCAAGAAATTCCAGGGGGGTTGTCTTTGTTCCTGCCTTGTGAAATTCTACTGAATGCAAGGACTCTTGTTTTGTAACTTTCTCCTCTAAAAACTCACACCATGGACTAATGTGTTCTGAAAATACCCTATCTGACGGAGCTAAGTGGGGCATCAGTGATCAGCTCACTAGTATGGAAAGGTTGAATGAGACTGGCCTAGATATTAGGGGATAGAACTGTGTTCTCTATCTACCTGGCCACATTTATCTGATGACAGAGCCCACTCAGTTCTCTTCCCCAACTGACTGCAGTTCAGGGTTGAGTCTTAATCTCTGATATCCATGCTTTTCCATGCACTACTTACTACTATTCCATCTCTACAACCTCCTTGCAACTTATACTGCCTTCTTCAGTCTGGCTAGACTCAAGAAACAAAATTTTTAGACACTCAAATGTTAAGAAAAAGCTTTATATATACACAATTAAATTTTAATTTAATTCTCAATTACATATTGAGAAAACATCCCATCCCTGCCCAGATCAAATGTATATGTCTGATATTGGCCCCTATGTCTGATACCAATCTATAAATTCCTCTTCAGACTCATGCAACACATGAAATGATGCTGAATGCAGGAAAATCAGAGGCCAGTGGATGGAAATTCTTGTGGATACAGTGGTAGTAGAAGCAAATCAGTGCTGGTGCAGGTCCCCATGTGGCTCCTTTAGCTCAGGGGTTCTGGTTGTTTAAGCCATAGCTCCATCAGGCTCATCATTATTAATATCTCACAGGGAGTGAGCCTGTGTCCTGCTTCCCTCGAGCTATTTATCTTCTTAGTGCTTCCAAATGACGTCATCAAGCTGCAACCTGATTGACAGGCTAAGCTCTACCCCTTCACTCTTAGGTCACACACGGACACCAGGTTACGTAACTACCACACTGCCTTTTCTAGAAGCAGAGACACAGGCAAAATTCACGTAAAACATGAAAGGAGTGATCTTGGAGGAAGAGGAGGTGAAGAAGCTCTATGCAAAGGAGGTAAAGTAGTCTCTATCAAGCCTATAGGGAAACTCGAAGATGATGTGAAGTACCCTGTAGACATGGTTCCACACTGAGGCAAGGACCTCACTGTATCCTAACACCCATCCATGAACGTGGGCTAGACTGAGAAGTGGAGGGTGTAACCTCCCAGGTGGAAAGGCTCCTGTAAGTCAGGAGAAATTGTCCCTAGAGGAGGGTCACTGTGAACCTTCACAGCTGCAGGTCAATGAGAGCACTCTTCCAATCAGGGAGCTCTGAGTAACTACCAACAGCATTCACTACGGCTCCAGGCTTTGCCATTTGCTAACTTCTGTTGCTTTTGTTAGGATTTGATTCTAGCTGCATTTTTTGACCACTCTTCTCCTCTCTGGCTGGCTGGCTCTCTTCTGCATACAGCAGCTTCAAGGATTTACTAACCGCCATTGGGGTCCTCTTCTCACTGCACATTAATAGATCCACGTGAGTGTCTCCCCCTTTATTTGCCAGTTCCTTGGTAGGATGGGCTTGCCCTGTCTACTCCTGATGCATAACACAATACATGTTCCATGACATTATTTTGAATGAAAAAAATGAAACAAAGGACCCCCCATATGTTTGCTGTGTAATCAGAGGGTAATCTACTGACATTTATAAGTCTAGATGTCCACTTTTATATAATAAGGGGACAATATCTGTCAGTTCTTAGGAGGAGTCACAAAGTGGTGCAAACACATTCTCAGTTGCTAATTGTAAGCTGGTAGTTCAAATCCACCGAGGAGGCACGTCAAAAGAAAGAGGACCAAACTACTGTCCACAAAACCCAAACCAAACCAAAAACAATGATTGCAAGCTCTGTGGAGTATGAATCTACTCTGACACACGGGGGGTAGCCATGACTCATCTGACACGTGGGGTAGCCATGACTCATCTGACGACACATGTGGGGTAGCCATGACTCATCTGACACATCACACGTGTGGTAGCCACCACTCAGCATGAACTTGAAACCTGTTGGAGATCGATTCACTTAATTTCACTGAGATGCAAACCACCAGCACTTATCTTAGCCATGTTGCATGGTATTAAAAAACAAATCCATTTTGCTTTTTTTTTTTATCACTCTCTTTAGTACAAGATTCCTTTTGCAAACACCTATAAAAAAGTGGACTGCAGGGCTGAGCCCCAGTGGCGTAGTGGTTGTACGCGGGACTGCGACCCACAGGGACGGATGTTCAATTCCAAAACCAGGGCTGGGCCTCCTACTTCCACCACGAGAGAGCAGTGATGCCCCCCCCCCCAAAAAAAAGTAGACTGCAGTCTCTCTTTGAGTGTGCTGCCTCCACGTAAGCATCCTGCCTGTTCCATTACCTTTTGGCATCTTGGAGTGTTTCAGCATATCTCCTTGACACTAGATGGAAATCTGTCCACCAGCAGTTTCTTCTCTTGGGTTCTCATTTTGCCTTGTGGAGCCACTCAAAACAAGTCAGCTCCGGGCTTCACAGATTGGTGATTTCAGGGAGTGTTGCTGTCGTGTCTGTTGTTCTCACCTCTGGCTGACAGTTGAAGCCAAACCTTTGAAGTTCCAGTCTTGCTTGTCTTCTATATTCTTCAGTTGTCATCAGCTCCCTCCATGTCCCAGAGGAGTGGAGAGAGTTGGATGCTTAATACATGAATATCATATATACATATATAAATATGAATTCCTAGGGGAGCGACGACTCTCAGGAAGGACATACATATAATTTTTTTCTCCTATATTTCTAGTTCTCACAACTTGAAGGTGCAATTTTTGCCTTAAAGAAACTCCACACTTCTTGATCCTTCCTTAAAAACACCTTGAGGATAAATGTAATTGTAGTCATAATTAATTTTTTACTCTTCTGGGTAGAATATGAACATATTAGGATAAACAGGAAAGACCACTATTTCAGGGCCTAAAATCCCAAGACTTACTTTTATTTACCATTTATTATGTGTATGACCTCTGGAAAATCACTTTGCTCTACAAGAATTCATTCCGTGTTCTAAGGTTGAGAGGAGTGAAGACAGAAGTGGGCAGAAAAAGCAAATGAGAAAGTGCACAAACTAACATGATTTGGTGATGCGCTGGATGGGGGGGGGCATTTAGGCTGAGTCAGTGCACCTGGGTTAGTTCTAGCTTGTTTGGTAGTGGGGAGGAGTTTACAAATGAAAGAGCAATCAGGGGGAAAACCAGATGATGGAGTCACGAAAGCCAAGGAAGGACTCCTGATCCAGGGTGTCAACATCATTGCGGAGATTTCAATTAAAGTAAGGCCTGAAAAATGTCCCTGGATTGGCAACAGTTAGGTCACTGATGATCCTAGAGAGCTTTTTAAAAACCCTGCGGGTGGAAGACAAAAGTGGAGTGAACCAAGAGTGAGTGGGAGGCTAGCATATGGTGACTGCAAGGGTAGATAACTTTCTGGAAAACTTTGGCTGTAAAGAGGAGGAGGTAGGGCTGGAGTTGCAGGAAATGTGGGGTGCATGGAAACTATTTTTAAGGTGGGAAAGTCTTGAGCCTGTTTAAGTGTTTGGGGGAAGTGTGATTAAGAGAAATGGGTTGATTATACAGGAGAAAGATGGTGTCTGATAAGATGAAAGATTATCCTCATGAGACCTATGATGGTACTGATCTCAGCAGGAAGTGAGAGATTGGCCTTGAATGTCACATTAGAGGCGCGTGTTACTGTGGAGATTGCATTCTGGCACCAGGGCATCTCTCAAATGACCACACGGATGTTTACTTTCCAAGTTCGTGTCCTGTGGATCAAAAGTCATCTGCCCCTCTTGGAACCGCTTGGCAAGTTGCGATTTCAGGGTGTCATAGTTTCATTTTCACTTGATCTACTCTGATGGGGCTCTTCCTGTGTCAGTGTTCAAAATGAGTCAGCATTCAATAAAGTTCTTAGTCAAGTTCACTTTTATGATCAGTGGAATTGCTGTTGCCTTTAAATCAGATCAGACTCATGTTAGTGTATATACCAGCACACCATGTTGCCTGATCTATGTCATCTGCAAGCACAACACTATTCTGTTGCAATCCATATGCTTTTCATTGGCTGGTTTTTGCAAGTAGTCATCCAGGCTTTTCTTTCTAGTCAGTATTATTTAAGAAGACTGCACTGAAATCTGTCCACCAGGTGTACTGGCATTTAAAATACCAGTTGAATACCTTCCAAGCATCACAGTAACACACAAGTCATCAGAGTACAACAAACTAGCAGGTAAGTGGTATGCAGATTATGCTACTTTCTTCATTTGTCTTGTTTATGGAAGGGACCTAAAGAGTTAATGCTGTCACCTCTGCTGAGTGGCTTATACAGCACCTCATCTAATTTCAAGGTGTCTGACTAGAGACCAACCCGCCAAACATTAAACCCACGACTACAGAATGGATTCCAACTCATAGCGATCCATTGTGGGGTTTCTGGGGCTGTGAACTATATAATAGCTGGACAGCCTCTTCTTCTCCTTCAGGGTAACTGCTGGGTTTGAAACAATGACCTTGAGGTTAACAATCAAACACTACCTGACAGCACCACCAGGGCTCTTAGGGTGTGTTAATAAAATTCAGAACACAGTGTTACACACACACACAAAACACACACACACACACACACTAATCCAATACATAAATATCAGCAACATTAAGATTTTTAATATGTTCATCTGTATCTGTGCATTACTAGCTCTGAACAGGCCTGAAGGCAAAACTATAGCCTTTTTAAAAAACAATGAGAAACTTCAAGTCAATAAGCATTCTATTCCCATGCCACCCTATACTCATCCAACCCAATGATGATGAAATGCACACTGACAAGAGCAGTAAGAAAAATAATAACATTATCACAGGATCAATGTCTATTGCTGGCTTCATAAATAAAGGACTTGGCTTCTCATTGATGTTTAATTTTTGTAAATGCCTTTGGAAATTTAAGTAGCAGTAGGAAAACATTATCCTGAGATAATGTTCAATTTCTCCTAACATAAGCTCTTAAACCTTGGAGTGTGCAGTTTTCAATCTGGGACAAATTCAGTAGAACAAATATCTTTGGGACAGAAAGTGGCAGATTTGTTTTAAATAGGCTGGTTTTAATGTCACAGGTCTGGCGGGCAGGCACACACAGGTCTTTGGGAAAATAGGGAGAAAGCCTATCGGTCGACATTTTTGAGATTTGGTTTAGGATATCTGTCAGCAAAATGATGTGGTGTGTCAGAGTTCTTAGTGCTGCCATGACTGAACTATCACTCTAGATATCTGAAAACACTGGTTCCAGGGAAAATGTCTCTCTGGGAGAAGATCCTTGTCTCAGCTTCTGTAACCCATAATTCTTCTGCTCCGTGGAAATCTTCATGGCATCTATTTCCCTCGCAATTGTGTTTCTTTCTTTGTCTGAATTGTCTTGTTCATGACTTGGAAGTAACTAGGTTTAGGACACATCCTACAAGAATATGGTCGAATCAACATAACAAAGAAAACCCTGTTCTTAAGTAAGACTATATCCACAGGTATATTATTGCTATGTGTTGTCCACTGGATCCCAATTGATAGCAAGCCTATCTGCCACCAGACAAATCACTGCCTTCTCCCACACCATCCTCACAATCATAATGGTTTGAGCTGATTGTTGCAGCCACAATGCCAACTCATCTGACTGAATATCTTCCTCTTTTTCAAGGACCCTCTACTTTACCAATCATGCATATCCTGTCCCAGGGACTGATCTCTCTTAATAACACCATCCAGCATATGTGTCTGGTCATCCTTCCTTCTAAGAAGCACTCTACCTGCACTTCTTCCACAACCTCTTTGTTGTTCTCCTGGCAGTCCATGGTGCTTTCAATATTCATTGCCGGCACCATCATGCAGCCTTCTTTGAGACATTACACATCACCCATCTTTCACATGTCTACGCTGTGGACAACCCATAGTAGCTCAGTGCACAACAGAACACAGCATCACACACGCCTGCACCATCCCTACAACTCTTCTTTTGCCTGATCCCATTGTTGCAACCACTGTGCCCAACCTTCTTGTTGAGAACCTTCTTTTTCAACGCTCCTTCACTTTACCAAGGATGACGTCCTTCTCCAGGAATTGGTCTCTCCTGACAATATTTCCAAAGTGTGGAAGATGAAGTCTGGACATTCTTGCCTCTGGCGAGCACTTTGACTGTACTTCTGCTAAGACAGATTGGTTTGGTTTGTCTGTTTAGCAGTCTATGATATCATAGACTTATCTTCACTTGTCTTCTCCAGCACCACACTTCAAATGCATCAATTCTTCTTTGGTCTTCCTTATTCGTTACCCAACTTTTGCATGCGTATGAGGCAATTGAAAATACCATGGCTTGGTTTAGGGTCATGAGTCTCGTTAAAGTTGTATCCTTGCATTTTAACACTCTAAAAAGATGTGCAGTAGCTGAAACCAGTATTTTACTGTCTTAACTGCTGCTTATGTGAGCATGGGTTGGGGATCCAAGTAAGACGATATCCTTCCCCACACCAGTCTTTTCTCTATCATGATGCTGTTGTTTTACCTGTAAAGATTTTGGGTTTTTTTTTACATTGAGTTGCAATCTGTCCTGAAGGCTGTAGAGTTGATTTTTACTAGTAACTGCTTCCAGTTGTGTCAAATTGTGTGGGAGGCCATACCTGATCTCCTCTGGTGTGGCAGTCATATACTTATGTTAATTTTATGATTGAAATGCAGGGGTGGAGTCTGGCCTGTTAATCTGTAGATAGCCATTGAGTATCTGATGAGGCCTCTGTGTGGGTATGGCTTTCACCTGAGACTCCTGGGAAATCTCACGATATTTCCCTCATGAAGATGAGAAGCTATCTTCCCCAGTTGTTGGGAGTTAGTTTCAGAGATGATTAATCACAGGCTACAAAGAATGGTGGCGTCTGGGAGGCTGGAGTAGCTGGTGGAGAGACCACACGGCTTTGCCCTGATGGAGCTGGACCTCTGAGGCTGGTGCAGCCACATGGACGCCTCTGCCAGTGATGAGATGCTTCTGCCACCACAGGATGCTGTTGATGGACACTGAGACCTGGAAGCAAGGAGCCATGGGGAGACCCCTGTCGGTGCCGGGACCCCTGTCGGTACCCACTGATCTGTGACTTCGTGAGTCAGAGGGAGACTTTATGGACTGATTTTGGGCATATGGGTTAGTGTCAGATTTGTGACTTTGAGCTGTGCTGGGCTGTGATGTTTTTCTCAATGTCCTGTTCCTCTTGAATATAAACCCATTCCTTGTATCTATATGCATGTCTCTGAAATTTGTTCCTTTAGTCTACCTGGACTGACTCATCTGGCTTCCCTATTGCCTAGAGCAAACTCTTGAGACCGAAGAGCCTATCCTGTCCTTCCTAACAACTTTAAAGTTAAGAGTCTTAAATAATATATTTTCCCAAACAAATGAAATCTCTGTGATCTGAAATAATCATCTTCAAATGTTTTCAATTTACTTCAGAGCTGTATGTTCACAATGAAAGATCCACATATGGCTTAAGAGCCACAGTTTGCAGACCAATGGGCTAAAGGCACACCTTGCTCTATACTTTTATAAAAAAAAATAATATTCTAACGCCAATCATCCCTCCTGTGACACCCTTCTTCTAATCTAGATCCAATAGCTTGTTGTAATGACCACACAGAACTCGGAGACATTATTCACAATTAGGAACGTTAGCGTTACGTAAATCAGGATCTGCAAACAGTAGGGATGTAGTCTTCGGTCCACAACACCTCTCCTCAGCCAGCTGCCACGCCTCTCCCTGGTCCTCAGGCACAGCCAGGTAGTTTCTTGACTTTTGCCTCCCTGGGTCAGGAGACCAGCTTGTCACTGCCCCTCACATCTTCTACCCCGCACCATAGGTGCCGTGCCACCATCCCTGGGCCCTCTGCCTTGAGGCTCTACCACTTCAGATGGAGATCCGGAAAGTGCTCTTCTCATGGTCCTCAGATTTCCCTAGCTGTCTGAAATGACTTTTAGGCGCCAAGGAGTGGTTTCGCTAGAGACGTGGTGGTCGTCTTTAAAAAACAAACAAATGAATCCATTTTACTGGGGACTCACACAACGCTTATCACAATCCATAGATCACTCCATTGTGCCAAACACATATACTTGTTGCTCGAGTCATTCACAAAACATTTGCTTTCTTTTTGAGCCCTTGGTATTAGCTCCCCATTTTGCCCCTGCTCCCCCATCTCCCTCCCTCATGAGCCCTTGATAATTTATAGATCATTATTATTTTGTCATGTCTTACACTGTCTGACATCCCCTTCATCCACTTTTCTGTTGTCCATCCACCAGGGAAGATGTTCTATGTAGCTCCTCGTAATCTGTTGTCCCTTTCTACCCAACCTGCCTCCACCCTCCCGGTATCGCCCCTCTCCCCCCTGGTCCTGAAGAGGTCACCCGTCTTGGATTCCCTGTGTGTCCACTTCCTATCTGTACCAGTGTACATGCTCTGGGTTAGCCAGATTTGTAAGGTAGAACTGGGATCATGATAGTGGGGCAGGGCAGGTTGGGGGGTGGGAAGTTTTTAAGAAGTAGAGGAAAGCTGTAGAACCAGACCATGTAAGGAAAATAAAAGATGGTGTCTTGAGTCATACCCTCTAGTAAAGTGCTCTTAAAATCCGATAATAGAAAACTACTTCAAAAATGGGATTATAGTTATAAGCATACAGTGCATAATGATCATACATCTCATAAATAAACAGAAATCTTTCAGCCAGAATC
>PVJH01016373.1:0-16260 GCA_004026705.1 Nesogale talazaci
GATACCATGTCCAAAGTATTCGGGAAGCTTATCTATCACACGTAAGGCACATTACAGCCTTCTTGCACATAAGAGCACTGATGACAACACTTAGGCACCACACTTGGTGGGCCATTTTAAACAACCAATTCACCTCCCCAAAGCACCAAAAAATAAAATGTGAAATAGGACATCAAAAAAGAACCAGTGACTTCTAAAGAGCAGAAATAGAGGCTGGACCATTGCTTCGCTTGACCTCCACTAGAGAGTGTACATTGGGGAACTCAAAAACGTGGTCATTCTGCATGTGTTCATGGAACGCATAAAGTGCTGCAAACATTGATTAGAGTGTTTGAAATAAATCTTGAGATATACTTGCAAATATGGAATCCACAAATGAAGTTGACTGGATATATTTGTATACACGAATGGGTTTTTTTTTTTGGGGGGGGGCACCACTGCTCTCCGGTGGTGGGAGTAGGAGGCCCAGTGGGGTTGTTTGTTTTTATGTTGAGTTGCAGAAGTTTCAGAATATTAAAGTCTAATTTACGTAGTCTTTTGTTGCTTGTGCATTTGGTGTCGTATGTAAGAATTCATCATCAGCTGAAACTAGATCCTGCGCCTTTCTCCCTGTGTTTTCTTCTGAGAGATATATGGTTTCAGAGTTTGTCTTTACATTCTTTGATCCATTTTGAGTTCATGTTTATATATGAGATAAGAGGCCAACTTCATTAATTTTCATGTGACCGCCTAATTGTCCCAAACTGTTCATTTAAAAAAATGTTTTTTTTCTCTATCCCAACAGTTTTTAACCTGTCTTTATATTTAAAGTTAGTATTTCATAGATCTAACTTTTGTTTGTTAGTTTTTTAATTGTTGGTTTTTCCGGAAAGCACTCATAATCTGTCTTTCCTTGGTGTATTTAAGCTATTCATATTTAATGTGATTATTGATATAACATGAATTTATAGCTACCATAATTATAACCGTTTTCTGGTCATTGTCCTTGTTTATCTTCCACACTTTATCTACCTCAATGAGCATTACATATGATTTTATTTTCTCTCTTAACACGTACATTATATGCCTAATTATTTGCTTTTTATATATATATTTTAGTAGTTGCCCTAGTGTTGGGCGTATATACTGACAATCAGTCTAAAGTGATTTGAAGATAGCACTGTGCATCACATCACAGGTAGTGAAGTGCCTTGTAACAGAGTGTTCTCAGTCTCTCTCCACCGTGTGTTATTACATCAGACATTTCTCCTCTTCATAAGGGGTTATCACCTACTTCATTGTTGCTTTCATTGTTTTGAAGAGACGGAGATCCATTAGATTGAGAATAAGCAAAAGAGAACACATGGCTTGCATCTCGGAGCCATGTGGCACAGCACATGGTGAAGTGTTGGACCGCTATTCGAAAGCTTGGTGGTTCGAACCTACCCCGTGGCCCATTGGGAGGAAGAGTTGACCATCTGCTCTCAGAAAGATGACAGCCAAGAGCAGCTGCTGAGCAGGGACAAGTAGGAGTGGAAATGGACTCACCTGCACCCAGCAACAACCGTCTGCCTTCTTTTAACGCTCCTCCTTTCTGTATGTAGATCCATGTTTCTGACCTCTGTCATTTTCCTTCTCTGAAGAACTTTTTCTTTGTATAAACATTTCTTGCAAGGCTGATCTCCTGATGACAGATTGCCTCAATTTTGTTTGAGAAAGTGTTTCTTTCTCCTCCATTTATAATGGATACTTTCACTGGATAGGAAACTTCAGGTTGGTGTTGGGTTTTTTTGTTTTGTTTTGTTTTGTTTTTTAATTTCAACACTGTCAATACTTCAATCTCTTCTTGTTTGCATGGTCTCAGAGAACAAGTCTGACATACATTTCTAGTTCCTTTAGAGGTAAAACTCATAGCTTGCCCACCCAACATCTGTTTTCTTTCCAGGGTTGTTCCTTTGAACTTTGATTTTCTGCAGTCTGGTTAAGATGTGCTCAGATGTAGGGGTTTGGGGTAGTGATCTTATGTGGTGTTCTCCACTTCCTGGGTCTGTGATTGGCGTCTGTTATTTTTACTTCAGATGTTTCTTTTGTTATTTTACCACCTTCTTCTTTTACTGTTTCCATCACATCCATTTTGCAGCTTTTACAATTGTGCCATTTTTTGTCTCCTGCTTTTCATTCTCATTATACTTTACATTTCAATATCAAGCTTCCTTATTCCTTATTCCTTATTCTGCTGTGTCCTATCTACTGAGGAGTCTATCAAAGCCATTCTTCATCTCTGTTACTCAGCTTTCAATTTTTACCATTTCATATGGTTCCTTTCGTAGTATTCCCTTCTCACAGTTTACATTACCCATCTGTTCTTGCATGTTATCCATTAGGCTTCTGAACATATAATCATACAAGGATAAGTCAAAGAATGTTGCTTAAAAGATACTGCTGTGAAATCATAGAAAACTTGTCAAACAATAATATCAAACCTTGAGGCTATGGTTTCTCTACCTGGCTTCCTCCTAGGTCCATTCACACCTGATGGTAATAGTTCCATCTCACTAGCCCTTCCCTAGTGGCCTAATGCTTATGCCTGGGCTCTGATCAGCACTCGGAATCCCATGGCTCTGTGGGCTCTGTGCCCATTCATAGTGACAGGCGGTTCTTCCCTGCCTGACAGGGTCGATCTGCGTCGGCATCGACTTGGTGGCAGCGAGTTTAGTTTTTGAGAGAACTCTCCTCTGATGGATTCTATTTTCTCTGATCTTTCCCATGCCCACCAGCAATTCTAGCAACCCCAAGGGGCTCAAATTGCATTCCTTTAAACATCCTTTGAGTTTGGGGACCCAAAAGAAGTCTGAAAAGACAGGTATGTAAATGGATGAAATAAGCTTTCCCAATGAAATTCTCATGGACAGCCCTTGCTACCTTTGAAGAAAGAGCATATGCATTATCCTGATGGGGAAAACAACAAACCAAACTTCCCCATTGCAAATTTCCTGGGCTTTTCCTCACCATCACAGTTTTCAATTGCCTTAAAATTTCTTCCTGATAATCCCCCACAGTCATCCTCTGTCTTTCAAGAGAAGCTCTCAAGCTTATCCCTTTGGAATCCAAAACACAGCCATCATAACTTTCTGGGCCGAATGGACCGAGCCTAGTTGACCCTCATGGCAACCACTCTTTTTTATTGCACCTCTGTGTTTGACGGCACCCTAACACGACCAGGATTCCTCAGAGAATTGGTTTGCAGCCACCCACTTAACACCAAGACCTATCGAAACATCTTGTGCGTGTCTGATCTGGGACCCTAGGCGCGTACGAACTGGAATCCTGATAGCAATGGGTTCTGGGCGTACCTTATTCATGATTTCAACTCCTGGTCCGATAAGCCCAAACCTCTGCCATATCCCAGTCTGGACCTGACGCTTGTCCATTCTCTCCCACCCTGGTTTTTGCCTCCTCCTGGTTTTGCTTGTAGTTTTGGGTAAAAGTCGGGCATGAAATATCAACTAAAGGCAACTGGGACAGAAGGTCTTTAGTGGCGTGTTTGTTTTTTAAAATGTGGTCAGAGGGGGAAATGTTTACTGTTTCATGCAGTTTAGGATAAGAAGGAAAATTTTCTTCTTAATATCTTTATCTTTGTCTTCCCTGCCCTTGCTTCCCCAATTTTTGGGTTTCTCTAAAAACTCCTTCCTAAATAGCTTGTGAGTCTTGCATTCTTTTCCACTACAATCCTTTGTTATTATATAGGAATCTATTGATATGCTGGTAACAGCATGTGGAGAAGCAAGTCATTCTGTTGTCCTGTCATTAGGTCTCCGTCTTTTATTGATCCTGAGTCCCAGGCTTTGACCTGCACAGGTGTTGCTCAGTAATTTTCTTGCCCAGCCAAGGACTATGGTTGGTTATTTGTTAGGTTTTAATAAGACCTTAGTCGGTTTGGTGTATAGAAAATAGTTTCCTTTAGAGCAGACCTTTTTTAAACTCCAGCCTTGTTTCAAAATTGTTACTTTCCCCCCTCCTCTTGCGAGAAGCACTAAGAGTTTTCTCCAATCTTCACAGAATTTGATCAGGTTCTTGGATGTGAAACTCAGGAAAGCTAAAACCAAAACATTCTTGCTGCCATGGAGTGAATCCTAAATCATAGCGCCCTTATAGGGCCAGGGTGTGGCGTCCCCTGTGGAGTTCTGAGGCTGTAAATCTTTGTGGGAGCAGAAAGCCTCATCCTCATGGGTTCCTTACAGAGGAAACTGATGGGTTTGAACCGCCGACCTTGTGGTTAATATCCCGACCTGTGTTCCACAAAGCCACCAGGGCTTGTTAGAAAAGTGTTAAACTTTTTCTCCTTCTCTCCCCAACATTGTAGTTCTCACACTTGTCAAATTATTTGTCAATTACAGCTCATGCCACTCGGGCTTCTCTGAACTCCCGTTCTCAGCCCCTGTGATTCTCCGAATCTGCCTGCCCCTCTAGACTGGAGCTTAACAGTTGGCCCTGTGGCCTCATTTCCCTGATTGATCTTAGAAGAGTTTTTGATTTTCAGTTTGTTCAGCTTTTTTCTTATTGTGAAGACAGGAGTGACTGCTAACAAGCTCTTTTCATGTCGGATTGGTGCTGTCTTTTTTTTTTTTTTTTTGATGCACAGAGACAGCAAAAACAGTCTTTATCTTTAAAATGTCGAAAACTCATCAGTTATTTAATTGCCCCCTTTGAGGTTGTTCGGTTATTTTAAACAGCTATTTCAATTGGCCTTTCTTTGTCATCTTCATTAACGGTGATGCTATAAGAATTCTCCTGAGTTGCACAGGATGAGAATCAAGTCCGGTTCTACACTTCGAATTATGAAAGACAGAGTCTGGAGTATTATTACCTGCTGTCAGCCTGTTACCATTCCATGGGTGCTGAGAGAAGACCTGAGACTCCTGGACCAGAGATTTTGTTGCTCAGGGCCCAGCTAACCCCTGGAGCATCATCTCCGCATGGATTCTGCAGGCTTCTCAGTACACAGAGGTGTGTGGAGAGGCCCAGGTCGGTCGATGCTGTGTATAAAACAGGTTCGTGTCACCGCTCAGGAACACAGAGCTCCCGGCCTTCATTGCTTGCATAGTAAACGAGAGTGCGCCCATTCTTTGTCCGGAGGGATGCTGCCTCTTTCTTCTGAGTTGCTAGCCATGATCACACTCTTTAGGAAGTGGCCCAAATACAGAGTGGTCAGGGCCTTCCTATCTCGACCTCCCCAACGTTAACATGCACCGATCCTCGGAGCACTTGAAGGGTTCCCGCTCACAGCACATCTTTATCACAGTCACCTACATAAAAGATAACAGCACATTATCTCTTATACGTGGAAGGAGGGAATAAAGAGGCGCTGATACCAAGTGCTCAATAGAAAGTAAATGTCGAGGCTGAGCCCCGGTGGCTTAAGTGGTTGAGTGAGGGACTGCAGTCCGTGGGTTTGGTGGTTCAAATCCAGCGGCAGCTCTCAGGAGCAGCACTGGGTAGTGCCCTTGACTACCAGAGGCAGTGATACTAAAGAAAAGAAAAAAAAAAAAGTAAATGTCTTGAAAATAATGATGGCAAGGGGCTGAGCCCCGGTGGCGTAGTGGTTGTGCTCGGGACTCCGGCCCACTGGGATGGAGGTTCAATTCCAGCTCCATGGAGCAAAGGCTGGGCCTCCTACTCCCACCACCTGAGGGCAGTGATGCCCCCCCCCCGCAAAAAATGAAAGAAAATAATGATGGCAACATATATACCATATGCTTGGTACAATTGATGTATGGATTGTTATAAGAGCCTCCAATAAAAAGGTATTTTAAATAAAAAATAAATGCATAAAATAAAATTATACTTTCAAGCCCATAGGTACCCTAGAAGAGATAATTAACTAAAATATCAGAATAAGGAGACTCTGTTATATGAAAAAGCAATCTTATATCATGTGCAACAACAATAAAACTAGGTAGTTGCAAAGATGAAAAGGAAAAGACGCACAGATTTGAAAGATAGCTAAGCTTACCCAGCCAACTGACGGGAGAGAATCACATTTGTTCTCATTCCAAAGAATGTAGAAATTTTCCAACAATGTCAGATAAGCCACTCATGAGTAAAATTTAATGAAGATTCTTTAAGAAGAGTTACAGCAATACACTAGAAGGGAAATGCCAAAAATTCATGTCAGATTCAGAAGAGAACATGGCATGTAGGACATCACTAAGGATGTCAGGTGCCTCTTCGCTGTGAGCAGAGGATACTGGGAAGATGTTTACCTGTTTTTTATTGACTATACAAAAGCATCTCTGATGATCATAATAAATCACGGACTATTTGGCAAAAAAACACAAAAAACGGGAATTACAGAACACGTCATTGTGCTCACGTGAAACCTATACACGGACCCAGAGGCAGCCCATTGAAAGGATACTAACTGCCTGCTTTAAAATCTGGGAGCGTGTGTGTGCAAGGGTTGTGCCCTTTCAGTATCCTTGTTCAATCCCTATGCTAAGTGAGTAGTCTACGAAGCTGGATGATGTGAAGAAGACCTCTGTGTCAACACTGGAGAAACATGAATGCCCTGCGACAGGCACAGGCCACAGCCTTCCTGTGTGAGAGCACAGAGGATGTGACCTCCTTACTGATGAAAACGAAAGCATTCAGTATGGATTACACCTCAACCTAAGGGAGAATCCTCACATTGGGGCCAATAAACAGTATCCTAAAAAGGAGAAAATAGTGACATTGTCAAAGGTTTTCATGGTCCTTGAATTGTCAAATTCAAAGCCCTTGGAAGCAGCAGTCAGGAAATCAAACTACTAATTGCACTGAGCAAATCTGTTAAACCTGTTTGTAACCAGTTAAATAGCAAAGATGCCCTGTTGAGGACGAAAGTTCACCTGATCCAAGCTATTATACTTTTGGTTGCCTCATATTCATGACAAAACTGGACAATGACTAAGGAAGACTCAAGAAGAATTTATGCATTTCAATTATGATGGCAATAAAGAATATTGACACAAAGGTCAGCAGTTAGACCTGGAACTAGTTATATAGAGATTTTGGGGGGAGCAATCTCAGGGAGATAACAACGATGCTGGTCCCGTGGGGGGATGACAGAGGGGAGGGGAACGGTGAGCCAACATACCAGTGACAGGGGACTAGGAAGGGGTCTAAAAGCAATGGTGAGGGGCTGAGCCCCAGTGGCGTAGTGGTTGTTTGTGGGACTGCGGCCCACTGGGTTGGAGGTTCAAATCCAGCAGCAAGGGTGGGCCTCCTACTTCCACCACCAGAAGGCAGTGATGTCCCAAAACCCAAAAAATAAATAAATAAAATCTGTGGTGATGAGCGTGTAGAGTCCCTGTTTGATCAACTGAGACCTACCTGAGAGGAATTACTGAGAGGTGAATGATGGGTGAACATGAAAGTGGGGCAGGGTGAACGAAAGAAGGAATAGAGGAAACAATAAGAAACTAAAAATTGTGTATTTCATTGTTGCTGCACTCTACCTTGACTGGCTTATCTCCTCCCTGCAACCTCTCTATAAGGGGTTGTCACTTCACCTACTGACGGACTTTGAGTCCCCAATCTGTACTTCCCTCATTTATAATATAAATTTTAGTTCTTTGATGCCTGATACCTGATCCCTTCAACACCTCATGGTCACACAGGCTGGCGTGCTTCCTCCACGTGGGCTTTGCCATTTCTGAGCTACATGGCTGCTTGTTTACTTTCAAGCTTTTAAGACCCCAGACGCTATTATCTTTTGATAGCCGGGCACCATCAGCTTTCTTCACCACATTTGCTTATGCACACATTTATCGCCAGTGATCATATCGGAAAGGTGGACATGGAATGTTATGATTTTTAGTTCTTTGAAGCCTGATAACTGATCTCTTTGGCACCTCATAGTCCTACAGGCTGGTGTGCTTCCTCCATGTAGGCTTTGTTGCTTCTGAGCTAGATAGCCACTTGTTTACTTTCAAGCCTTTAAGACCCCAGATATGTGAGCATCATGGAATGCCAATTTAATAGAACAAAGTGTTCTAGCATTGAGGGAATACTTGAGTGGAGGTCCAATGCCCACCTTCTGTCTTAATTCTATCCCTATAAGTATATGCACATAGCTCTATTTCCCCATCATTATACATAAATATATTCACCCATGTACATGCTTGTATTTAGATCTCTATAAATGCCCTTTACCCCCTCCCCCCCCCCAGTTCTTTCCTCTATTTCCTTTTACTTTCCTCTTTTCCCACTAGCATGCTCAGCCTCCATTTGGGTTTCAGTAATTTCTCTCTGTTACATTTCTCTTGATCAATCCCTATCAGGCCTCTCACACTCACCTTTCCTCTAGTTCTTAAATGCATCCTCCCACCCACTATCAAGATCCCAATTCTACCTTACAAATCCAATTAGACCAGGTAATGTACACTGGAGCCAGAAACACGGGGAATTCAGGACAGATGATTCCTTTAGGACAGTGGAGAGAGTGGTGATACTGGGAGGGTAAAGGGAAGGTAGAGTAGAAAGGGGGAACCAACTGCAGGAATCTACATATAACCTCCTTCCTGGAGTATGGACAACAGGAAAGTGGGTGAGGGGACATATCGGATAGTGTACGATATGACAAAATGATAATAATTTGTAAATTATTAAGGGTTCATGAGGGAGGGGAAGTAGGAAGAGAGGGGAAGTAGGGGGAGCTGATACCAAGGGCCTAAGTAGGAGGATGTTTCGAGTGTGATGATGACAACAAATGTACAAATGTGGTGTGCAAACAATGGATGTATTTATAGATTGTGATAAGGGCTGTATGGTTCCCCAATAAAATGATTTTAAAACAAAAAAAGTAAAAATTATATATACATAGGTTTAAGTATAGATATGTTTATATGTAAATATATAAATATATGAAGATAGATGTATTTACCTGTGTATGTACATATATATACCTCTACTTAATAAGTAAGTAAGCCTCTACTTAAATCCTACCTTAGTACAAGAGTGGTGAAAGTATTGTGTCCTGCCTAAAAGAGAAACAAATCTTTCTTGGAAGAAAGTACAGCCAGATTGCTCCTCAGAAGCAAGTATGGCGAGGCTTCATCTCACAGTATTTTAACATGTCATCAGGAAGGACTAGTCTGGTTTAAACCAGAGAACATCATTCTTTGGAATACGATGGTCCATGAAAAAGAGGAAGACTCAATGGGCAGGTTGACAAAGGGGCTGTAACAATGGGCTCACATGTAGCAGCCACTGTGAGGACAATATATAAGGTGGCTTTGAATCAAGATGGACTTGAAGGCACCTGACAACAATGAACGTTATTTTATATGTATCCTAATTCACGTGCGGATAGCTAACCAGAGATTTCTTCAATTGTTCCAGGAATAACAATTTATTATACAATTGTGTGTTTTAATTTCTGATGGTTATCATCGTTGGTAACAGTCCTTCACATTGTCACACATTTAATTTTTCTTAATCATAGAGAGAAAATAGTGTTTCATTGAGGTGCCCTTTATAACATTTGAGCCTTACGGATTTCCTTCTTTATTATTTAAGGTGCCTTCTCATCGTTTTGATGCATACTTTTTTATTTAATTGAGGGCTCATACAACTCTTATCACAATCCATCAATCCATCCATTGTGTGTCAAGCACATTTATATATTTGTTGCCATCATCATTCTGAAAACATTTGCTTTTGACTTGAGTTCTTGGTTTTAGCTCCTCATTTCCCCCCTCCCTTCCTGCTCCCCGCTCCCTCATGAACTCTTAATAATTTAAAAATTATAATTATTTTGTCATATCTTACACTGTCTGACGTCTCCCTTCATCCATCTTTCTGTTGTCCATCCCCCAGGTTATATGTAGATCCTTGTAGATTGTTTCTAATCAACCTTCCCTTCAACCTCCCAGTATGGCCACCTATCCTGGATTCCCTGTGTTTCCAGTTCCTATCCCTACCAGTGTATATCTTCTGGTCTAGCCAGATTTGTAAGGTAGAATTGGAATCATGATAGTGAGGGAAAGGAAGCAATTAAAAATTAGAGGAAAGTTGTATGTTTCATCGTTGCTACACTGTTCCCTGATTGGCTCATCTCCTCCCCACAGCCCTTCTGTAAGTGAATGTCCAGTTACATACAGATGGGTCTTGGGTCCCCACTCTGCATTCACAATGATTTGATTTTTCGTTCTTTGATGCCTGATACCTAATCCCTTCAACACATTGTGATCACACAGACTGGTTTGCTTCTTCCATGTGGCCTTTTGTGTTTCTGAGCTACATGGCTGCTTGTTTACTTTCAAGCCTTTAAGACCCCAGACGCTATATCTTTTGATAGCCAGGTGCCATCAGATTTCTTCATCAGTTTTGCTTATGCATCCATTTGTCTTCAGTGATCCTACTGGGGAGGTGAGCACAGAATGATATGATTTTTTGTTCTTTGATACCTGATACCTGATCCCTTCAACTCCCTGTTATCACACAGGCTGGTGTGCTTCTTTTATGTGAGCTTTGTTGCTTCCAAGCTAGATGGCTGCTTGTTTACCTTCAAGACTTTAAGTCCCCATTGATGCATAGTGTTAATGACTGTGTGTACTTTAAAAAACAGATTAATAAGAGTTCCTTTTTTTTTTTTTTTACACGCTTCCTGGATGCTCTTCCTATTTTTTGTTGTCTGGTTAGATGTGTGGCAGGTATCTTTCTAAAGTTTATGGTGTTTTTTTATCCTACATCATCTTCTCTGTCTATACATTTTAAAAAATACTAATTTGTGTTTTCAGTGAAGGCTGACATTGCAGTTTATCTTCAACAGTTTCCACATCAGGTTGTTGTGTGACTTTGCTTACTTTGTGTGAACAGGCCCTCTCTTTCTTGAGTTCTCTAGTCTTGATCTCTCCAGTAGGTCTGGTGATTTTCTTGTATTTTGTTTTAGGGATTTGAGATTCTATTACACGTTTCTTGAATTCTGTCATCTTCCAGCTATGTTGGTCTTAAGTAGAACAGTGGTAGTGACCTACATTTTTTTTATGAATGGAATTTCTAAATTTACTATTGTCAGAATTAACAGTGTTTTTATGTAGACTGGTTGGGGCTTTTTATACCTATAAACTATATTCAGATTTAATTTGAGGGATATGAAAGGGTCCTTACACTCCATATTGGGAGAAAGATGAGGCTTTCTCCTCCAGTAAAGATCACGGTCCCAGGAAACCACTGGGGCAGTGCTGCCCTACCCCATAAAGTCACTGAGTCAGAATTGGCTCAAGGGCAGTGAGTTTGGTTTGGGCATGTTCCACATTAGATTTCTGTCCAGTTTGTCAGCTGCCAAGTCAGTGGGTGGCACACACAGTTCCCACTAACAACTCCTACCCGGAAGACTGGAGATCAAATCCACAGAAAAGCATCAGACCTGAAGACCAGGCCCTTCCTTCCACAGAAAATCCTGCGGGAGACTCAGTGTTACCACAAGTCAGACTCTGCTTGGCAGCAACTGGCTGTTGGTCGTGGTGTTGCCAAGGAACCTACATTCAAATAGGGCTGTTATTTTCGAAATTCAGAATCAAACTCACTGCCATCACGTCAATTCCGACTCACGGCACCCTCAAAGAATCAAGTAGGACTGTCCCACGAGGTTCCAGAGGCTGTAACTGTTTTTTAAAAAAAATCATTTTATTGGGGGCTCGTACAAATCTTATCATAACCCATCCATCCATTGGGTCAAGCGCGTTTGTACCATCATCATTCTTCTAACATTTGCTTTCTAGTTGAGCCCTTGATATCAGCTTCTCATTTTTTCCCTCCTTCCCTGCTCCTCTCCCTCTCATGAATGCTTGATAATTTATAAATTATTTTTATTTTGTCATGTATTACACCCCTTCACCCACTCCTTTGTTGTCCAGCCCCCAGGGAGGTGGTTGTATGTAGATCCTTGTAACAGGTTTCCCCTTTCTACCTTACCTTCCTTCCATCCTCCCGGTGTCACCACTCTCAACGCTGGTCCTGAGGAGTTCATCTGTCCTGGATTCTCTGTATTTTCAGTTCCTATCTGTACCAGTGTACATCATCTGGTCTTGTTTAAGAAATTTTTCTTCCGCTTCTATGGTTGTTCACATATTTTTAAGCCTCTTTCACTTCTCATTTACTGTGAAAACTGTGAAAAGTACATGCTTATCAGATATTAGGCCAACTGTGATTGACATTTAAGTTTTAGGAACTATCACCAGTTTGGCTTGTTGGTTCATATATCAGTCAAAGTTCGGCTAGAGATAACATAAAGCACTCCTGGTAAATGAAACAGAAAGAAGTCTGGTCTCAGGCATTAGGTACTTTAAGTCTACTGCAGGGCTGGTTCCAGGCAGCATGACTGATTGCATAGCAATAGGTAAGCATTGGCCTACCGAGGAAACTCGGCTGCTTCAATCTGGACACTGCCCTCTCTGCTGACTCCATGATCAGTGTCATGAGCTTCAGTGTCGTGTGCAGGAACCACAGACAGAACTCCTCCAGGACTGTTCTGTACTGCCCACTAGAACTGAACCAGGAAAGAGGGTACCCTCCAGCTGCCAACACCTTGCTGAACTCACTGTTAGTTCTTGCCACACACGGCTGGTTGGCAGATTTGAAATTATATCCAGAACCTTGGCAGCATGAGAGACTGAGAATGTAACTTTTAGTCATCCAACTTCTGCCTTACGGGAAGGGACACTGAATAGAACTTAGAACAAAGGAAGGAGACAATTTTTTTCAAAATCTATTTGAACTCATCCAGCTAAAACTCTCCTCCTCCCTCCCTATCTTTGTAAGATAATAAAACATTTCTGGTACGTAGGACCTTTCTTTCAACTCCAATAATCCTTTTTTAAGGGAGAAATATTTCAATACTACCTGTACACTTGTAGTGCACGTAGCATATGTGTACTTAGCACAGATTCCCCTTCACTTGGCGTTCTAATAAGGCCATAGATAACATCAAATTAAACCAAAGGAAATAAATGCTGACCTCAGCATGACATGCCTTTTGATTTTCATAATCAAACTCATAGCCCTTGACTCAATTCTGACTTAGAAACAAACCTATAGGAGAGATAGAACCACCCTTGTGCATTCCTGAGGCTGTAAATCTTTACAGGAGCAGAACATCTCATCTTCCTCTTTCTCTCTTGGAGCCACTGATGTGTTTGAACTGCTGACCTTAAGGTTAGCAGCCCGTCTCATAGCCCACTCTGCCACCAGGGCTCCTTTCACACAGACAGAAGTACATATTAATGTTTTCCTGCTTTCAGCCGCCCTGCTAGCTCTGGTCTCAAAGCATTTCAGGGTTTCTGCAGCCAAGTTGATCATTGGGAAGGAAGGTACTCCTTTCTTTAAGAAAAGCTCAAACTCAGCAGACCTATGACTGTCTTTTCTATCTCTTAAGAGTGCATTTTCCGCATTATGTGACAGCTATTTGACAGTATCAGGAACAACTCTCTCCTGTCAGGTGGATTACAATCCATAGCCACTTTACAGGGCGGGCTAGAACTGCTCCATGAATTTCCAAGACTATAACTCTCTTTTTAAACCTTTCTATTGGGGGCTCATACAATTTACCACAAACCACACAGACATCTGTTGTATGTCAAGCACGTTTGTACATTTGTTGCCCTCATCATTCTCAAAACATTTCCTTTCTACTTGAACCTTTGGTATCGGCTCCTCATGTTGCCCCTCCCTCCCCACTCCCCCTCCCTTGTGAACCCTTGATAATTTATAAATTATCATTATTTTGTCATGTCTTTCACTGTTGACTGTAACTCTTTTTTTTTGGGGGGGGGGCGGGGGCGGGGGTACATCACTGCTCTCCGGTGGTGGGAGTAGGAGGCCCAGCCCCACTGCTGGAATTGAACCTCCATTCCAGTGGGCCGCAGTCCCACGCACAACCACTACGCCACCGGGGCTCAGCCCGACTGTAACTCTTTAGGGAAGTAAAAAGTCAAGTCTTTCTACCAGGACGTGGCTGGCAGGTTCGGAGTGCCAAGTCTGCAGTTAGTCGTGCGGCTCAGAATCATTGGAGCCCCTGCTTCCTCCCCATCCACGGGCACAGTGTGTTTCTCAGGTGGGTTTCCCATGGTTCCTGTCAGAATTTGGGCTTCATCCCTTCTGTAGTTTTCTCACTGCCAGCATTTCATTTTTAAATGTCCCGATGTTTTGACACGCTGTGAAGTTTGGCCTCTGGCACCTTTACATGATAAACGAGCCTAGTGTGACGATCATACAGCATTATCCGACCAGAAAGCCCCAAGGTCGCATTCTTGCCACTTTCCCTACACCCTTATTCCAGTGAGCATTAACCCCTGCTTTGGAAGCGTCCAAGGTGGGGGTAGTGGGGGTGGTGGGGGTGTTTGTCTTTTCTTTCAGTTTCACCACTATTGTCTGTAGATATTCTTGTGGCCACTTCATTACTCCACCATGACGAGAAGTTGCCCCCGCCCAAACTCGATCACTTCCCTGTTTAAAAACCATTCCCATAAGACTCTTTACCCACTTCTGAGTTAGGTGAGCCCACGCATTCTCTGTTCAATGAACTCTTTTGGAGTCGGATTGTTATTGTTCCTGATTTTTTTACCCTTTTTCACCATTGCTGCGCGTTCTCCATTATTGAATTTCTGCCGAATTTCTTCAATCTTACCTAGAACTCTTCTCACCCCGGGCAACTAGCTTCAGCTGCTCAATCTTTCACTCGCCTCATCGGTTATAAAAAAGTTCTTTCTCAACTCTGGATCTCAAACATGCGTTCCTGGAAGATCTTCAAAAGCCTAATTCCTTCTCATGCTTTGTCTCGGGTTAAATGTCCTGAGAGACATTAATTAGAGAAGCCTCCTCGATAATAGTGTCAAAGTAATTGCTCCATTATTACCATATCTATCCCTGCACTTAATAATCTTCTCCATAACACTTTTCACCGGTTTGTAATTATATACTTGGTGTGGTTTTCCTTCCTTGTCCCTTCTGTGCTTTCAGGGCAAAGGGCATATTTGTTTTGATCCACACAACACCCCCCCACCCCCGTTTTTCCCTTCATTAACATGCATTACACTTAGTGGTGGGGAGGGTGGTTCTAGGTCGTGTTAAGTCCGTTCTGACTCCTAGAGACCCCATGCCCCTCCTGCGCCCCTCCCCCCATCATGCCTTTGTTTGAATCCCTTGTTGCAGCCCTCCGTCGAGCGACTGTGTTGATTATCTTCCTTTTTCCCAACCCGCTTCCTACTTTATGAAGCATGATGCCCTTCTCCAGGGAATAGCAACTTCCTGATAATATGTCCAAAGTATATAGGTGAAATCTCACCCCCTTCACTTTTTTTTTTTAACTGGTAGCAGTTAACCTTATTTAGATGAGTTTTCAAGTATGAATATAGGTAACCTTTTACTTCTTCTAAACCATCCTCACTTTTAAGGAGTGTCCTGCTTGTACTTCTTTCAAGAGGTAGTCGTTTCTCTGGCAATCATGGATGATCCAGTACAGTTCTCCAGGACAGGGATTCAAATACGTCAGTTCTTCTCTGGTCTTCCGTGCGTTTTGTCCAGCTTTTGTGTTCTTACAAGGTCTTTGAAAATAATAGGCCATGAGGCACGGTGCGAGTTGGCCTTCAAAGTGACGTCTTTTCTCTTTAATACTTTCAAGAGTTGTTTTACAGTAAATTTGACCAGTGCCACGTGTTGTTGGATTTCTTGACTGCAGGTTGTGGCCCCAAGGAAAAGGAAATCTTGACAAGTGCAGTCTTTCCTTTGAGTATTCTAGTTTCACTTACTGACCCAGTGCTGGGGATATTTGTTTTCTTTATGTGAGGCGTAATCCACCCTGAAGGGTTGATCTTCAACACTTCAAAGCCCTCTTTGCTTTGTAAGGTTGTGAGATCTGCATATTGCAAGCTGTTAATGAGTCCACTTCTGACCATGATGCATATTTTGCTTCATCTTGCCCAGCTTTTTGGCTCATTTGCTGTCATACAGATTGAGCGTGGCGAAAAGATTGAACTCTGACACACATCTTTTCTGCTGATATCCCTTGTTCTATTCAAACAACCACCTCTTAGTCTATGCCCAGATTATTCATCATCACAATAAAATCCTCTAGAATTCCCATTCTTTGAAAAATTAGCTATCATTTGTTAGGACTCACACAGTCAACTGCCTTTGCATAGTCCATGAAACGAAGGTAAAGTACCTTTTTGTTATTTGATTTTATTAAACATCTACTTGATATCAAAAGTGATACCCCTTGTTCCACAATCTCTCCTGACT
>PVJH01016373.1:16360-50815 GCA_004026705.1 Nesogale talazaci
TCATGGAAACAGTTTTCAAATTCATCTGTTTGGAGGGCTGACAACACCTCCCTCGTTTTTTTTCTTCAACTCTTCTACGTTGGCAAATCGCTGTCCTTTCATATCTCTCTGCAGTCATGGAAACAAAGAGATGTTACACAGAAGCAAGGTCAGTTGAGTAAGGTGTATGGGACAAGAGAGGCATGCTGTTTTTTGCCCCAAACTGATGCACTGAGGTGGCTGTGAGCATGTGTATTGTGGTGGTAAAGTGAGTCCCCCGTGTGCCATAAATCATGCCTTGTGTGTGTGTGTGTATGTGTGTGTGTGTGTGTGTGGCATCACTGCCCTGGTGGGAGTAGGAAGCCCAGCCTTGCTCCTGGAGAGCTGCTACTGGATTTGAACTGTTAACCCCATGGGCTGCAGTCCTGCACACAACCACTAGGCCACCAGGGCTCAGCCAATCACGTCTTTTTTGTCACAGTTATGCCGTCTTTTCAGAATCTCTAATAGAAAGCTTGATTAGCAGTCCGACATGGTGGAATAAACTCCAAATGCACTGAGTTAATATTGTCATCCTTTTGGGAAATTGACAGATGTCCAGAATGAGGTTTGTCATCAATCAACATATCACCTGTTTTTGAAAATAAGAAAAACCCTCATACACTTGAGTTTTCCCCATAGCACTGTCCTTGTAAGCTGTGTTGAACATCCCAACAGTTTCTTCATCAATTTTCCTGAGCAGGGAACAAAATTTCACAGTGCATGCTGTTCTCTTAAATTGGCCATCACAAAAAATGAGGTTTGAGCAAAACTACTTTTATGAAAAAAATGCACTGTGCCCAGAGGGAACCTTCCCAGATGACACTGCTGGGTGTATTAACTCGGAGCAAGTTGCTGGATGGTCACCTACTGGGAAAAATGCATACTACCAAAGGTCCACCTATCAGAGCTTTTTCCCACTGGGTTACCTCCTCATATGCTGTTCTTGGTACCAGTCTACAACTCTTACAGTCTTTGGTCATAATGTTCAGTGTTGTCAGTTATGTTCTTATCTTGGTCTCTAAATTCAGGTGGGGGTAGACCCAAAGGTGTATTTTGACTCTTATGAACATGCATGAATTTTCTTCAACTTCAACTTGAACAAGTAATTAATTGTCAATTCCTAGTCAGTCCCTGGATGGCCCTGGTCTGACTGATGATATTGAGTTTCTCCAAGGACTATTTCCACTGACAGAGTCTGTTTGATTCCTGTGTTTTTCTTCTGGAAAGTTACACATGCATAGTTTCTGGTTCTGTTGTTGAAAAAAATATATTTACAATTAGTAAATGGTTGGTCTTGAAAAAAGTCTCTCTTGCAATCCTGGTTGTCATTTTTATCACCTAGGCCAAATTTCCCAACCTTTTGCATTCCATTCACCAATAGCTATTCATGCTTTTCGATTGCATATTTAATCAATTTCAAAGGGTAGAAGTTGTTTAAAAGCTTCCATTTTCTCATCTCTGGTTTTAGTGGTTGGTGTGTAAATATGAATAATAGCCATATTCACTCATCTTTTTTGGAGGTGTGTGAATATTATTCAACTACAGCATTGAACTTCCTGAGATATGTTGAAATGCTCTCTTTAACCACGAATGCACAACCCTTCCTCTTTAATTCATTGTCCCCTGCAGAGTAGACCATATGATTCTGACTGAAAAAAGACCAATCCTTGACCATTTCAAGTCACTCCTGCCTAGGAGGTCAATGTTTGTGCATCCCATTTAATTTTTGACAATCTCTCATTTTTGTAGATTGATTACTTTGCACATCCCATGTTCAGATTATGCATAGATTTTTCAGCTCTTCCTTTTCCTTCTGTATTCTGTCAGATTGTCAAGGAAGACTTCAAAAGCTTTAACCTGTCAACATTATTAAGGTTGATGAGGAAGCAGCTCTTCTTTAGTCTTACTTTGAGTGACTTCCGACCAGGGGCTCATCTTCTGGAATCAGGTCAGACAGTGTTCAGCTGTTCTTCGGGAGAGCAGCAGATCCTTCATGCAGGTTCTGTCTTCCCCTGGAAGCCCAGTTGAAACATGGTTCCCCAAGATGACCCTGAGGTTATTGGAAACACAGGTGGTATATCTTTCAGCATCACAGCAACATGCTGGATGCCACAGTACAGCCAATTGATGGAAGAGTTGTGATCCCAGTGAGAATCCTGGTAGAAGATATATATTTTAAGAAAGAATTGTTGGGGTTGGGGGTGGAGGTGGGGGAGGAGGAAAAAGCTGCGTTTTGATGATGGGACTTGACAATGAGATGATGTAAATCAGCTGATTTTTAGATTTTTCTGAACTGTGCTATGATTCTACAAAACAATTCCACTTTGCTCTGATTCCACTAAGCAGGATTTGGTTGAGGATGTGCGCTAGAAGTCACAGAGCAGTGAATCTTAAAAAGGCAATGTCATGTCTTAATGCTGGCTAATACACCTCTCTCGCTTCTACTATCTCATGCAATGGCTCCAAGGAACTCACAAAATTCTGGATTGAAGGGTTTTAAAGGAAGTTGTCGCTCTTGTTAAGTGCCATCAAGTCGGTCGGGCTCATAGCGACTGTGTGCACAAGAGCAGGAAACCCTGGCCGGCCCTCCTCCATCCTCACAACTGTTCCTTTGCTTGGGCTCATTGTTACAGCTGTGTGGCAAGCTTTCCTCTTTCTCACTGCCCCTCTTTCAAGAATGCTGACCTTCTTCGAGGACTGGTCTCTCCTGACGACATGTCCAAAAGAAGTTAGCAAGCTGTAATGCCAGTCAGAAATGTTCAGGGTTGAGTTATTGTCAAGAAATAATACAAACGTGGGGATCTGCTAATGAATGCCCAAAGGAACATACCACTCTGCTATAAGCCTCAGCCTGAAGGCATTCTGCTTAAGCTCTGGGGGGGGGGGGGTGTCCCTGAATTAAGGCCCAGAAGTGAGCCTCAGCCCAAAGGAACTCAAATCCACGTCTATGTGACAGCAAGGCCAGCTCCCCCAGTTAAGGCCCAGAGGCTCCCCGCTCTGCAAGCCAGCCGCCTGCACAACAGTGTTCGACTTGTTCTTTGGGTTAGCGTGTCCGTCACTCTCTTCTATGCTCTGCCTTATGGTTCTGCTCCTGCTCCTCTGAGGGTATAGCTGTCATCTGGATCCAGAGGCTCACTGTGCAGGGATCCTGGGTCCAGAGGACGTGCTCCACTCCCGGCTCTTGCTGGTAATGAGATCCCGCCTCCTGCTTCTCCAAGGGCTCATTTTATAAATGCACGGATGGCACACCAGGAATCCTATTCCCAGTGATTCACAGGTGAGTTCTATCCCATTAGACCAACACAGGGAAAGATCATTTTGTGGGACTCGGGCTAGAAGAGCCACATTAAAGAATTCAAGTAGTGGACTTTATTGGGGGCTCTTATAGCTCTTATAACATTCAATGCATTATTTGTATCAGGCATGACAAAAATTCAAGTAGCAGGACTATCCTTTGACCTTACTAAAGAAGCAGTGTATGGAAAATCAAACCTGAATATCAACAGTTAGAGTCGATTAGAAATTCTTGTTTTAAACAAAATGAGGCTTTAGTTTATACTTGGTAAGAGAATAGTCGGGGGAATTAAATAGTCTTGCTGATAAAATGGAGAGGGATTTTGAGTAAAGCTCAAGTTTCATGTTTTGTAGTTTGAGTTACCCAAGATAGAACTTTTTTTTTAAGTTCTGTCATTATGACTCATGGCAGTCCCATGAGTGTCAGAGGATAGCATTACTCCACAGGGTTTTCAAAGGCTAATATGGGGGAAGTAGATTACCAGGCCTTTTGTCCAAGGTACTCTGGGTGGACTCAGAGGTCCAAATTTTGGGTTAGCAGCCAAGCATTGTAACTGCTTAATTAATGGACTTCTCTGAGAGATAAAGTATTCATAAATTCTAAATAATGGCATCAAGACTTTAGCTCTCTGGCTTTCTCAGTGGATTTATTCTATGAAGGTTTTGATAAGGTGTTACACATTTTTGAAATATTATTTTCTTGAACTTTTATGAATAGAATTTTTTATTTTTAATTCAGAATTTTAGTAATAAATCACTAAAGAAATGTTAATGCCTTCAAGTTAATTAAGCACTTTAAAAAGTAAACTCAGAAGACACAAGGCAACCATTTTAATGTGAACGAGGAGGGTTGGAGTGGAGACCCAAAGCCCATCTGTAGACAACTAGACATTCCCTCCCAGAAGTGAGAGACGAGCCAGCCAGGTGCAGCATAACACAAAGAAACACACAGCATTCGTCCAGCTCTTGAATGCTTCCTCCCTGCCCCCCCCATCATGACCCCAGATCTATCTTACAAATCCGCCTAGATCAGCGTATGTACCCTGGTAAAGATGAAAGCTCTAGACACAGGGAATCCAGGACAGATAAACCCCTCAGGACCAATATTGAGAACGGCAACACTGTTGGCGGAAGGTGGGGGGAGAAAGGGGAAGCCGAACACAGTCATCAACATACAATTCCCACCCCAGCCCCTGTCCCGAGAGAGAGGCGAACAACAGAAACTGAGTGAAGGGAGACAGTACATGGTGTAAGATAGGAAAATCATAATCATTTATCATTTATCAAGGGGTCATGAGGGTGAGAGGGTGGGGGTGGTAGGGAAAGAAGAAGAACTGATGCAAAGAGCTCAAGTAAAAAGAAAATATTTTGGAAATGATGATGCGACTTATGTACAAATGTACTTGATACAGTGGCTATATGGTTTGTTAGAAGAACAGTAAGCGCCCCAAGAAAAATTATTTATTTAAAAATTTAAAAAGTAACTCAATTTTGTTTTGTTTTCAGAGTTGCCTTTTATCATTACTGTTCCTTTTGGGAAAACAGACCTTTTTTTTTGGGGGGGGGGCGCGGTATCACTGCTCTTTGGTGGGAGTGGGAGGTCCAGCCTTGCTCCTGGAGAGCTGCTGCTGGATTTGAACCACCAAGCTAGTGGGCCGCAGTCCCACATTCAAACACTACGCCACCTGGGCTCAGCCCCAGACTTTTTTTTAACATACTGAACGATAGATAAGATTTTAGTTTTAGATTCTTTTTTTAGGTTTTTATTTGTTTTATTGTGGATAAAAAGTGGCCCTTCATATGAATATGGAATCTACTGCCATAGATTGATTGTGATGTGTAGTGACCCTGTGGGAGAGGGTGGGATTCCTTTGGGTTGCTGAGACTGTAAGTCTTCCTGAGAACTGGCAGCCTAGTGCTTCTCCCACAGAGCAGCTAGTGCCTTTGAAACACCAGCATTTCCTTAAGTAGCCCAACAGCCACCCCACAGTACCTCCAAAGCTCCCTTTGAATGTGGAAGTATATGTAAGATATTATTAAGCATAATTTTAAAAGTATTTCAATCTGGGGGCTGAGCCCCAGCGGCGTAGTGGTTGTGCGCGGGACTGCGGCCCACTGGGATGGAGGTTCAATTCCAGCAGCAGCTCCACAGGAGCAAAGGCTGAGCCTTCTACTCCCCCCACCAGAGGGCAGTGATGCCCAAAAAAATTAAAAAACAAAAAAAAAATTTAATCTGTACACTCTAGATCTTTAATGAAATATAACACAGAATGCTTATTTCAAAAGAAAAAGATTTCAGGTCTGAGCCCCGATGGTGTAGTGGTTGTGCGCGGGACTGTGGCCCACTGGGACAGAGGTTCAATTCCAGCAGTGGGGTTGGGCCTCCTACTCCCACCACCGGAGAGCAGTGATGCCCCCCCCAAAAAAAAGAAAGAAAAAGATTTCTGTGTCTTTTTTTTTTTAATTTGAAAGGTTTCCTAATTTTAAAGAAAAATCACTGCCTGGGTATGTTGATACATCTTTTTCTTTGCTGATACAACTTTTTAGCATTTGTATATTTGGGGCCTCAGAAGGTTTAATATATTTGAAACATTACTATATTTAAAACTATTAATATGTGAGCCAATAATATTAACAGTCCCTAAATTTACAATGACTTTTAATGAAGTGTGATTAAGTTATTACTCTCTATTATTATGCATGCCAATTGTAATGTGATTCTTATTTGGCTGCGTAACAATTTCTACCATTTAGCCAGATTTTGCTAGTTGTATGCTACAGTCTGATTTTGCAGTGCCATACAATACAATTTTAAATATCCAGAATCAAAAGATGAAGGCTTTGCAACAAGTCTGTGTACCGGTGAAAGATTAAAAGATATCTTTAACACACAAACAGTACTGTCTATGGGGTTCTGGCACAGTAAACAACGTCTTGACTGTTTAGAGGACTGCATTCTTTAGCATACTTATGCAATACCGTTGTTTGTTAAAACTTGCTGTCTGAACTTTTCCTGATATTTTGTTCTCTGATAGTTTAGGTTTAAACCCTTAAGACAGGACTCAGTCAGTCTTGTTCTTGTGACGGGGGGAAAATATATTTTATCTTGTGGCACTGAAACTCATTGCTTTTAATTAAAGCACTTGTTGTTAATGTGCCCTGTTGCTGAGATACTGGCCTTGTATGCACTGCTTTTTATCACTTATCTGTGTATTGACTGGTAGACTTTGAAAAGCTGTACTAAAAATTCACTTATAATTAAGTCAAAGTCTTAAGTACTATAGAAATATATTAGCTTTTATAAATAAAACATACATATTGCCTATCAGGTAAAGCTACAACTACATAAAAAATGACAGATTCATAATATTTAAGCTATACTTGATATTAACATGTTATAACTTAGTCATGTTATATTCTGAAAGTACTATCACTTTAGAAGATAAACCAGTAGCTTATCCGGATATTAGGGAGTACACACACACACACACACACACACACACACACACACAATCAGATGTGACTTGAAGAGGACAGTGCATTTGGAGTTCATTCCACCAGATCAGGCTGTCAATCAACCTTTCAATTTAGAAGTTCTGAAAAGATTATATAACAGTGTGTGACAAAAAAGGCTTAATTTGGAGCTGAGCCCCGGTGGCGTAGTGGTTGTGCGTGGGACTGCGGCCCACTGGGATGGAGATTCGATTCCAGCTCCACAGAGCAAAGGCTGGGCCTCCTACTCCCACCACCTGAGGGCACTGATGCCCAAACCAAAAAAAAAAAAAAAGCCCTAATTTGTGGCCCATGGGGGGGCTGGTTTTGCCACCACAACAATGCACCTGTTCACGAATCCATCTAAGTGCACCAGTTTTTGATAAAAACCTGCATGCCTCTCTTGTACCACGCACCTTACACACCTGACCTCACTCCTTGAGACGTCTTTTTGTTTCCACAAAGGAAGAAGGACTTGAAAAGACAGTAATTTGCTGACATAGCAGAGGGAAAGGAAAAATTAACGAGGGAGGTGGTGTTAATCACCCAAACAGATCAGTTTGAAAATTGTTTCCAAGACTGGGGCGAAGCACTTAGGGCGTGCAGCAGAGCATCAAGGGGAGCAAGGCAAAGAAGTCCCTGCGAATACCAAAAATAGGCTGTGAGGCCAGGATGTGACACCCCATCAGACTATACTGGAAAACTCTCCTAAAGGTCACCAGAGCTGAAACTATTTATAGCAGGGGTCCTCAAACTTTTTAAAAAACAGTTCACTATCCTGCAGACCGATGGAGGGCCAGACTATTGCTAAAAAAACAAAAAAACAAAAAACAAAAAAGCTATGAACAAATTCACTGTGGGCCTGGGATGAGTGAACTGCAAAGCAGGACAGTCAGCGGGGTAAAAACACCCAGCAGGCCAGATAAATATCCTTGGCGGGCCGCATGTGGGCCGCAGGCCATAGTTTTTGGACCCCTGATTTATAGGCTCTTCCCTTTTTTTTTTTTTTTTTTTTTTTTTTTTTGTTTTTTTTTTTTTTTTTTTTTTTTTTTTTTTTTTTTTTTTTTTTTTTTTTGATTGTTGGTTTTGTTTATTTGTTTTTTTTCTTTTTTTGTTTTATTCTGCTCTGTCTTGCTTTTGTGCTTATCTCTGCATGTCTATCTAGATAAAAGAGGCAGGATAAACAATCTTCGAGGGAGAAGGCACTGGGACCAATAGTTCTGGGGGAACACAGGAGGAGGGGGAAAATGGGGGTGTGTCAACCAACCAATGACAAAAGAACAAGTGACCTAAAATTGATGGCGAGGAGGGTATAGGATGCCTGGTGGGGCTTGATCAAGGGCAATGTAACCAAGAGGAATTACTGAAACCCTAATGAAGGAGGAACATGATTGTGGGACAAGTGGAAAGTAAAAGTAACTAGGAGGCAAAGGACATCTATAGGGGTCTAAATACAGATATGTACATATGTAAATATATTTATATATAATGATAAGGAAATAGATCTATGTACTTATATATGATTAAGGTAGCAGGCAGACATTGGACCTCTACTCAACGCAAGAACACATTGTTCTAATAACCTGGCATTCGTAATGTCACCTTCCTGGCACGATCACGAAGACAAAATGGATGCATAAACAAATGTGGCGGAGAAAGTTGATGGTGTCTGGCAATCAAAAGATATAGCATGTGAGATTTTAAAGACTTAAAGATAAAGAAACGGCCTTCAAGCTGAGAAGCAACATAAAGCCCATATGGAAGAAGCACACCAACCTGCGTGATCCTGAGGTGTCAGGGGGATCAGTTATCCATCAAAGACCCAGAAAAAATTATATCAATATGAATGGGGGGGAGGGCAGAGTGGAGACCCAAAGCTCATCGACAGACAATTGAACATCTCCTCCCAGAAGGTCACAAGGAGGAGATGAGCCAGTCAGGGTGCAGTATAGCACTGATGAAACATACAACTTTCCTCTAGCTCTTTAATGCTCCCCCCGCCCACACACACACACACTATCATGACCCCAATTCTACCTTACAACTCTGGCTAGACCAGATCATGTATACAGGTACAGATATCATGTATACTGGAAATGCAGGGAATCCAGGAGAGCAAAGGGAAGGTGGGGGGAGAGAGGAGGAACTGATCCCAATGATCTGCACCTAACCTCCTCCAAGGGGGACAAGACAACAGAAAAGTGGGTGAAAGGAGACATCGGTCAGTATAAGACAGGAAAAAAAAAGTAATTTATATATTATTAAGGGTTCAGGAGCTGATACTAAGGGCTCAAGTAGAAATAAAATGTTTTGAAAATGGTGATTTCAACCTATGTACAAATGTGCTTGACAAAATGTATGTATGGGTGGATTGTGATCAGAGCTGTAGACACGCCCCAAAAATAATTTAAAATTTTTTTAAATGTTTCCAAGATTGGAATCACAAATTTGACGGATGTATTCCGTGTACCAGAGAGCACTTTGAAGATAATAAGGTGGTTGTATTTTTAAAAATTAAGTACAGACTTCCGTGCCCTTGCCCTCCCATCCTGGTTCCGCCACCTTCCCGTGCCGCCATCCTGGTGCGCATGAGGGTCTTGGCGACGCTCGCAGGGCATCAGAGTGCCGAGAAGAGGCCGGCGCCGGGTCTTTCTGGGCCCCTGCCCCACGGTCCTTGTCCCGCGTCTCCCTGTGACGATGGAGCACGGCCACAGGGGCGGGCTCGAAATCGTCCAGGGTCACAGAGCCGGGGACTCTGTCGCCAACCTCCCGGGCAGATGAAACAAGTGTGGGGTGACCCGCCCGCGATTCCACGTGCGGCTCAACCTACTGAATAACCGGCCCCGGCATCAAGGACCATGAGGACGCCAGGCGAGAACACCCGGGAGGGACTATCCTGGGCCGCTTTTTCTAGAGATGTATATCGCTACAAATACAACACCGAATGGACTTCTAGTTTCCCCCTAAAATAAGAAAATATAAAAATTAAATACGTTGTTTTTTGAAGGATTTCAGTTTGGGGGGGTACCCCCTCTTATTTTTCTGAACAAAATTTAAGACGAAGTCTAGATAAGTTGTTTTGTTGTTGTTGTTTACATTATTCTGATCTTTAATTTGAAATCTTTTCTTTAAAGTCTATTTCTTGGTCTTTCTTTTTTTTAAAATAATTTTATTGGGCGCTCTTACAGCTATTATAACATTCAGTGCATCATCTGTATCAAGCACATTTGCACACATGTTGCCACATTCATTTCCAAACATATTCCACCTGAGCCCTTGGTATAAGCTCCTCTTTCCCCTTCTTGATCTTTCTTTCTAAAGTATGTTTTTTAAAAAAAATAATTTTGTTTTTTTTTGTGTTTTTTTGTTTCTTTGTTTGTTTTTTGGGGGTGGGGGCATCACAGCCCTCTGGTGGTAGGAGTAGGAGGCCCAGCCTTTGCTCCTGTGGAGCCGCTGCTGGAATTGAACCTCCATCCCAGTGGGCCACAGTCCCGCGCACAACCACTACGCCACTGGGGATCAGCCCTTAAAAAAATAGTTTTATTGGGGACTCTTACAGCTATTATAATATTCCATACATCATCTGTATGAAGCACATTTGCACACACGTTGCCACATTCATTTCCATACATTTTTCACTTGAGTCCTTGGTATAAGCTCCTCTGTCCCCCCCTTTTTTAAATGAATCATTTTATTGGTAGATAGGTTTGTATGTAGCTTCTTCTCTTGCTATTAAGTACATTCTGGTAGTGTAAATTTACTTTCCAAAAGTGGGGTATTATTTATTTCTAAATAACTTTGTTTTATAGCTATCTGACTTATAAAGCCTATATTATTTGTTAATTATTTTGTTTTTATATAAAAAAATAAGTTTTTACAGTCATCTTTTGTTTGTTTGTTTTTGCTTTTGGAGGGGTATCACTGCCCTCTGGTGGTCATTGGAGCTACCCAGCCTTGCTCCTGAGAGTTGCTGCTGGATTTGAACCGCCAAGCCCGTGGGCCGCAGTCCCGCACTCAACCATTTACACTATCGGCCCTCAGCCTTTTTACAGTCTTATTAATACAGAATACACTGTTTTAAATATAACTGAGCTATCACCTGGCTATAATTTTTTTTAAATCCTGTTTTGAGCAGTAGCTTGAAGTGAGAAGAGAGATAGAGAAAAGCTAAGGTCATCATTCCGACCTTGGAACTGAGGATATGATCAAAGCCCCGTCCTCTGCTGTGTAGGACTAAGCCCATAATCGGCTCATTGCCAGCCATTTGTTTCTGACTCAGAGCCTTCCCAGAGGGCAGAGGAGCACTAACCCACAGGGTTTGCCAGACTGTAATCATTACAGGAACAGGTTCCCACATGTTTCTCCTTTAGAGAAGCCACACCATGGACCTGAGCACTTACCCACTGTGCCCCCATGGCTCCCGAACCAACAGTTAAAAATGTTAAAGTGCCCCTGAGTCAGTATGGCTCAGTGGGCTTTGGTGAGTATGAATCTGAAGGGGAGCAGATAGCCTCACCTTTTCCTCATAGACTGGGTGGGTTTGAACAGCCATCTTTTTGGTTATTAGTCCAATGCTTACCTGTTAGCCCCTATAATATATGTGTGTCAGTACCACTAGCTCTGAACCACTCCAAAGGCTTTTAGTAACACTTTGAGTGACTTTTACATTGAAGCAGAGAAAAAGATGCTATATTTATAATCTCTGAAAATGACTCTTATTTTCTTTTAAATCATTTTATTAGGGGGGCTCTTACAGCTCTTACAACATTCCATATATCAATTGTATCAAGCATATTTGTACATTTGTTGCCATGATCATTTCCAAAACATTTTCTTTTTACTTGAGCCCTTGGTATCAGCTCCTCTTATTTCTCCTACCTCCCTCACCCTCCCTTCCTAGAATCTTTCTTTGATAAATTATATATTTTATTATTATCTCATATCTTACACTGTCTGTTGCCTCCCTTCACCCACATTTCTGTTATTCGTTCCTGCCATGGAGAAGGCTATATATCCAACCTTGTGATGAGTTCCCCCTTTATCCCCCTTCCCCCTCCACAACCACCCCCTTACTCTCACATCACTACTCCCACTACTATTCCTAAGGGATTTATCTGTCCTGAAGTCCATGTGTTGAGAGCTCTTGTCTGTACCCAACTGTATTCTCTGGTCTACCCATATTTGTAAGGTAGAACTGGATCATGGTAGTGGGGTGATGAAGCATTCAGAAACCAGAGGAATAATGTGTGCTTCATGGGTGCTATGCTGCACTTTGCTTGAATTGTTCCTTTCTTATAATCCTCCTGTGGTGGAATATCTGATTGTCTACAGATGGGCTCTGGGTCTCCATTCCAACTCCAGTCATTTGCATTGGTATAATTGTTTACTTTGGATCTTTTGATAACTAATACCTGATCCTGTGGACACCTCATGATCACACAGGCTGGTGTGCTTCTTCCATGTGGGCTTACTTGCTTCCCAGTTAGATGGCTCCTTGTTTAAATTCAAACCTTTAAGGCCCCAGACACGCTATCTTTTGATAGCCAGGCACCATCAGCTCTCATTATATTTGTGTGTTTAGGGAGACTTTGAGTAGAGGCCCAAAGTCCATCTGCTATCTTAATAGTTCACATATAAATATATGTACATTGGCCTTTATCCCTTTCATTATAAATTAATATATTTACATATATGCATGCCTATAGATACACCTCTATAAATGTTTTTTGTCTCTGTGTCTTTCCTCCATTTCCTTTCACCTTCCTCCTATCCCACTGTCACGCCTCACCCTCCATGTGGCTCTCAGTAGTAATTCTTCCAGATACATTGCACTTGATCAAACCCACCAGGCATTATACGCCCCCCACCTTGCCATTAATTTTTGAGCTCTTTTGGTTCCCTTATCCCTAAGTTTGTTGCATTCCACTCACCGTCCCCACCCCCTCCTCTCCCATGTCCTCTCAGTACTCCTGGTCCCCTTGTTTTCTCTCATTGTTTCCCCCATGCACAGCAGGGTGAAATGGGAAAGGAGTGTCAAAGGGCAGCAAGGAGAGCAGAGTAACCACGTCCCGAGGAATCCTGAAAATAGATTTCTGACTTGGGGGACAAGGCTTGGCACTTCATCAGACTTGATCAGAAAACATACATCAGGGTCAGCAGACTAACTATTGTGTGTTTGCTTTTGGGCTTTCTTGGTTGCTGTTCTGTTTGTTTTTCTTTTGCCCTATATCTATCTATCTAACATAGGCAGATGAACAGTTCTAAGGACTTGGGGTTAGTTTAACCTTTTAAAAGAAGAGGAAGAGAAATATACATTGCCCTTTTTAGTAACCCACCATAGGTATTGTGAAGTATTGCTTCTAGCAACTAAAATTAATCACTCATGCACTGGCTCTTTCCTTTATTTTTTGACTTTTTCCTCTATTACCAAGTACTCTAGTGACGTATGAAAAGAGATCGTGAATCATGTGTTGTTAATGGAAACAGCTTCAAAGCATATTTGTCATGGGAAATTCATATCGATTCTTGGGAGAGGCATGTGTTTGAGATAGTTAATAAAGAGTAACTAGAACTATAAAAGGTAGAAACCTAATAGCCTTTCTGAGGTGAAGAGCTACAGAATCAAATGTACAATATTGGGAAGCATTGTTAAGTACGCACCATTTTTCATATTATACTAGACATTGAATATGTTGAGAATAATACAATTCAGTTTTTATTCTCTCAAAGAACTAAAATTCTGGTATAGAATTAATTTACCCAGAGTTGATAGTTGAAACCGTGTAAGCACATAAAGTAAACAGCATAAAAAGAAAACATAGAAAGCTGGACACAATCTTTAGTAATACCTGCAATGAAAAATAATATCTGGCAAAGAGAGAGATTAGTACTGAGAAATCACTAAATCAAGGTAATGACACCTCATGCACTCAACCTCTTACTTAGTAACATGGTTGAGTGCCAAGGAACAGCATGTTTTGTGAAAATCAATGTGATCTTTAAAAATTGATACCATATGATCATGTCAGATGACAGAGTGGAGACAGAGTTCATCATTACATAATGACCAAACTATGCACTGCTCCTAAGAGTCCACTGATTGAGTTCAAAGAGAACAAGAACCACAACGAATGTCGTGGTTGTATACACAATGGATGTATACATAAATTGTGATATGAGCCCCCAATAAAATGATTTTTTTAAATGTCAAGATAAACACTGAAAGTTGCTCTTAAATGCAGAATGGCTAAAGTTAATCAAAGAAGTGATAAAGTAAAAGAACTAAATGATAATTCGTGAAGACATAGTAAAGTATCGTAATAAAGTGGATCAAAATTAAAGTTTGAGGAAGAAGTAAAATAAAAGGGGGCTGAGCCCCGGTGGCATAAGTGGTTGAGTGCGGGACTGTGGTCTGCGGGCTTGGCAGTTCAAATCCAGCGGCGGCTCCCAAGAGCGGCGCTGGGTAGCTCCCACGACCACCAGAGGCAGTGATGCCCCCAAAAAAACAAAAAATTAAAGGAGACTAGAAATCACACTTGCAAATTTATTTATTTTAAATTATTTTATTGGGGTTCATACGTCTCTTATCACAATCCATATATCCATCCATTGTGTCAAGCACATTTGTAAATTTCTTGCCATCATTTTCAAAACATTTTCTTTCTACTTGAGCCTTGGTATTAGCTCCTCATTTTGTTTTGTTTTGTTTTAAGGGGGGGCATCACTGCCCTCTGGTGGGAGTAGGAAGCGCAGCCTTGTTCCTGGATAGGTGCTGCTGGATTTGAACCTCCAACCCAGTGGGCTGCAGTCCCGCACTCAACCACTACGTCACTGGGACTCAGCCCTCAGCTCCTCATTTTTTTCCCTGCCCTACTCTCCCTCCCTCACAAACCCTTGATAACTTATAAATTATTATCTTCTCTTGTCTTACACTGTCCAATGTCTCCCCTCACCCACTCTTCTGTTGTCTGTCCCCTGGGAAGGGGTTATGTATATCATTGTGATAGGTTCCCCCTATTTCCCTCTACCTTTCCCTTCCCGTCCTGGTATTGCTACTCTCATTATTGGTCTTGAGGGGTTTAATCTATCCTGAATTCCATGTGTTTCCAGCTCTTATCTGTACCTGTGTTCATGCTTTGGTCTAGTTGGATTTGTAAAGTAGAATCAGGGTCATGACAGTGAAGGGGGGAGCATTAAAGAACTAGAGGAAAGTTGTATGTTTCATTGGTGCTATGCTGTAACCTAACTGGCTCTTCTCTTGTGACCATTTTGCAAGGGGATGTTCAATTGTCTGTAGATGGACTTTGGGGCTCCACTCTGCACTCCCCCTCCTTCTGGGTCTTTGATGTATGATATCTGATCCCATAGGAGCCTCATAATCACACAGGTTGGTGTGCTTCTTCCATGTGGACTTTGTTGCTTCTCAGTTTGACGGCTGCTTGTTCATCTTTAAGCCTTTAAGACTTTAGATGCTAAAAATGTTTTGAAAATGATGATGGCAAGAAATGTATAAATGTGCTTGACATGGTGGATATATGCATAGATTATAATAAGATCTATATGAGCCCCAAATAAAATGATTTTAAAAAACAACAACAACACCCAGATGCTATGTCTTGAGAGCTGGGCGCCATCACCTTTCTTCACCACATTTGCTATGAACCCTCTTTGTCTTTAGCAATTGTGTAGGAAAGGTGAGGATCCCAGAATGCCAGGTTATTAAAACAAAGTGTTCTTGCATTGAGGGAGTACTTGAATAGAGGCCCAATATCCATCTGCTACCTTACATGTATGTACATAGATCTATTTCCCTATAATTATACATCAATATATTTACATATGTACATACCTGTATTTAGACCTCTATAAATGCCCTTTGCCTCCTAGTTCTTTCCTCTAGTTCCTTTCACTTTCCTCTTGTCCCACCATCACGTTCAGCTTTCATTCTGATTTCAGTAATTCCTCACAGTTACATTGCCCTTGTTCAAGCCCTACCAGGCATTTTATACCCTCTTCGCCATCAATTTTAGATAACTTGTTGTTCCCTTGTCACTGGGCTTGTTCACAACCTCCTTCCTTTCCCCAAACTCCCCTTCTCTCATTGCCCCCTTGTTTTCTCCAATTTTTTTATCCTGCCTATCTTATTTAGATAGAGATGCAGAGAAAATAATAAGCAAAAAAAAAAAAAAGACAGAGCAGCTGAACCCTGGTGGCACAGTGGTTGTGTGTGGGACTGTGGCCCATGGAGTTGATGGTTCAAATCCAGCAGCAGCTCTCCAGGAGCAAGGCTGGACTGACTACTCCCATCAGGGCAGTGATGCAAAAAGAAAAATAAACAATAACAACAAAATAAGACAAAGCAAAAGAAAACAACAACAACAATAACAACAAAACTAATGACCAAAATAAAAGAAAAGCATATAAATAATTCCAAGTCTGTTGACCTTTAAAAATGTTTTCCAGTGGGCTGAGTCCCGGTGTCACAGTGGTTGAGTGCGGGACTGCGGCCCACTGGCTTGGCGGTTCAAATCCAGCAGCAGCTTTCCAGGAGCAAGGCTGTGCCTCCCACTCCCACCAGAGGGCAGTGATGCCCCCAAACAAACAAAAAAATAATTTTGCATATTTATTAGTTTCCAGTTAGTCTGTCATTTGGTAATATGTGCCATGAATCTTGCTTTCCACTTTTATCGAAAATTATTGTATTAAATCACCATTTTATGCCAATGAACTTAAATAATTTTTAGAATAATATATAATATATATTTATAATTTATACATATGATTATATATATATATAATCAAGCTGGTGGAAACTACAGCAGAGAAGAAATAAGATCACCTGCAGTTCAAAAATTTTAATATTATTACAGCTGAAAAGGTAGCAGTTTTGAGGCTTCCCAGAATTGCCGCAGAAGACAGAGCTAGTGATCTGCTTATGAAAGATGACATGGAGCATGGTTATATTCTGAAGCACATAGGTTAACTATGAGTTGGAATCTTATTGAAGACAACTAACAAGAATAACTTATTAGCAGCCACTTCTCCTTCCTATTCTAAATGATGTTTACATGGAATTAATATCTGATTATATAAGATGGTAGAAAGACAACACAAAATTTACAAATAGTGTTACAGAGCCTTTTACTATTTTTAAAACATCAGTGAGTTCTAGATTTACATTAAGACAAAATGCACCAATAACTATAAAATTTACAATGATTTTCTTTTTATAGTATAACTATTTTTTTCACCTATAACAGAGACTCTAATGTACATAGCATGCCAGCAAAGACTGTGTCCTTAGATTCCATTGTGACTTGGGTGCTTCCTGTTTCACTTCTTTCATTTTGCAGTGTTGAAGGTTTCTGTATTCAATAATTTGGCTGTACTAGGTGCTTTTAATTTATGAATTTTCTTATCCCTCTCTTTGCTATTATTTTAATGTTTCCTGAAACATTTTAATTTTCTTTGTTCTTATTTTGATGAGAAGGTTCATTAATTTTCTTGAAGGGGTTACCCTGTAAGTTATTATATTCTCAAACTTAAAGCCATTCTATCTTGAAGTTTACTTCTTCTCTATTCCCTCTTTTTGCATGAAGTTATCATTTACAAATCAACATTTCTGTTTCTTAGTTTTCAGTCTCTGAGGTTTATTTTTTTATACTTGTTTACTTCAACATTTCCTGGTGATGTTGTTCCTCTTCATCTCTGGTTACTGTCTGTCATTTGTTGCTTCTCTGTCTGAACACTACCTACAATCATTTCTGGTAAGATTAGTCTTGTTTTTACAGATTTCCTTATCTTTTATTTATCTTAAAATGTTATTATTTCTTTAAATACCATTGTATTTAAAGGTCCGCTTAGCTGGATATGTAATTCTTGGCTCGCTGTTTGTTCTTTCAGGATTTTATATATGTCATCTCACGTTCCTCTTTTCCACTTGGTTTCTGCTGAGAAGTCAGAGCTTATCCTTACTGGCGCTCCTTCATTTGTAACTTTGTCCTGAACTACTTTCAGGTTTCTTTGTCTTTTTTCCTCTAACAGATCACTATTAAGAACCTTATCTCAAGGCTGAGCCCCGGTGGTGGAGTGGTTGTGTACGGGACTGTGGCCCACTGGGTTGGAGGTTCAAATCCAGCAGCAAGGCTGGGCCTCCTACTCCCACCACCAGGGGCAGTGATGCAAAAAAAAAAAAAAGAACCTTATCTCATTAATTTGGTCTTCCATGATTCAGTTCTACCTCCATGTCCTTTCAGTGTGTTATTTTTTTTTCCAGTGTGTTATTTTTTTTTCAGTGTGTAGGATTTATCACTGAAATGTTAGCATTTATTTTCTGGATTTCTATCTTTGTTATATAATTTTGAATTTTCCATATGTCAAAAATTTTAAATTCTTGAGCATTTTATGTGTGTTATCCTTGATATCTTTTTGGTCTGTGGTTTCCTGGACCTTTGCTCAATGAATTGAAAGACCTAGAGAGCACTGTTTGAATTCCTCATGGGATCATTCTAACAGTATTTCTTCTTGCAGAATATTTTCTGGTCCTTTGTTTTGTTTACTTGTTTGTAGTCTCTTTTCTCACCACCACCCTTTCCCGTGTGATTTGAAGTTGTCTTGTCTCTGAGACATTATAATACTGTTGTATTAACTTGTTGATTATATGTTGGTTTTCTTCACTCTGTTGTGTGTGTGCACGCGCGCGTGTGTGTCTGCTGGTTGTTATATACAGGCAACAACAAAGTTATGCTAGTTGCCAGGTTCACAACACTGGAGCAAATTGCACCTGTTTCCAGGTAGATTTGGTAGCAGACTGGAGTGTGGGCAGTTCTCAGAATAGTGATTGTGCAAGCATTATCAGTGCAGGCTGAGCAGGTGTTGGCAGCCAGCTGTTATCAATCCAATAGTTCTGGAGTGGGTGGTTGCACTCACCTAGAGGGTGAGGGGCCAGGTGGGGCAGGTATGGCAATGTAGGTCCCTTGGCTCCCAAAATGGGTAGATAGATAAGAAGGTAGATGGGAGTGACAGAGAAAAGACAAGAAAAACACAGGTGGTTGTAGAGAGGGGTGACTTAAGGAGAAAGAGAAAAGTGATAGAAAGTCAAAGAAGAGATTCATAATCAAGCATCTTCATCAGCCAATCTTTATTTGTGTTCATTAAGGCTTGAATTTAAATTTGACACTTTGTGCTCATTTTTCTGTGGACATTGTCTAGTTAGTTCCCTGTAGATATCACTTTTTAGAGTTGATTATTAATATTTTTGTTTTCTAATTGTGCATCGTTAGTTTTTATTTGTGGTGGTATTTGTTCATGTTTTCTGTTATCGAGATACCAAGGTTTAGTTTAGGTCATCTATTTTATTTCAAAAATTAAACTTATGCTTTAATGATTCATTTAAATTTTTTTAGCTGTTATAGAAGTATTTCTCTCAGCTGTTAAGCTTCTTTAATGTCAATATATTTTCAATCACTATACTAATTCAGCTATTTCTGGTATTTTTTAGTTTACTATGTACACTTTTTAATATTAAACCCCTGCTTCAAGCATACAGTTGAAAAAAATTTTTTTTTGCATCACTGCCCTGGTGGGAGTAGGAAGCCCAGCCATGCTCCTGGAAAGCTGCTGCTGGATTTGAACCGCCAACCCCGTGGGCCGCAGCCTCGCACACAACCACTACGCCACCAGGGCTCAGCCTCAAAAATATAATTTAAGAATTTTTTTTTTTTGGGCATCACTGCCCTCAGGTGGTGGGAGTACAATGCCCAACTTTTGCTCCATGGAGCTGGAATCGAACCTCCATCGCAGTGGACCGCAGTCCTGCACACAACCACTACGCCACTGGGGCTCAGCCTATTTAAGAATTCTTACTTTGCAAAATACGGATGATAGGTGACTTTAAAATTCCTGAAAGTAGGATGATCAGTTCAACTTGGTTTTCAGGAAAATTACTTAGGAGGAAATGTAACTCAGACTACTATGTGTATAAATAAACACTTGATTAAACCCATTTGAGTCAAGATGTTGAATTGATTGTTGATAACCTCGATTTTATATGTAATCAAAAGTGAAAATAAATTTTGATTCTTAATGTAGCACACTCATGTTTAAAAATAAATGGGCTGAGTTTTTGAGAATTTGACAAAGCAGAAATAGTACAACCTTTCTGGTGGCTTTATCATTTGCCTTCAAGACAGGGCATTTGAGTAACTGCCTTTGCTTGATGAACAACAAACAAGGCTTGGCTGGTGAAGAAACAAACTCCAGTGTATAAATATCCCTTCCTTGGCCTCTCCCTGAAGAGTATCTCTGTAGGCCTCTGATGTACAGATAACTTGAAGATTTCTCTGAGATCCAGTTTTTGATTTGTTGTTGTGGGAGCAAATACGAACTTTTTTACATTATAGGCAAATATAGGCTATCCTTGATGTACTTTATTTAAATTGTGCTTATTTAAAGCTACTTAGATATTACTATTAAAATAATACAGGAAATGTGTAGAAAGAATATATGGTGTTTATATTCATTTCTGTGGATACACTCTGATTTTTTTGAGGATCACCTCTTGGTTTTCTGGGAACAAAAGAGCAAAGAGCAAAAATTTGGTTTCAAAGCAAACTGGGGTGCGGCGGGGGTGGGGGTTTGGAATCTGTTACGATTGAGTGAATTCCAATGCACAGGGCAGAGTAGAACTGCCACGTGGAGTTTGCAAGGCTGTGAGGCCAACACAGCGCCGTGGCAGGGAGCTTGGTTTGGGAATCTTTACAAACGCAGACAGCCCAAGATCACTGGAGGCTTCACATTGCAAACTCAGCTAGACGGCAGCTGTTTAAGCTACCGTGTCACCAGGCCTCCAGCTCACTGCCATTGAGCGGACGCGGGCCCCCGGCATCCCTACAGGACAGCTTAGAACTCCGAGTTTCAGAAACTAGTTGTTTACGGGAGTAGAAAAGCCCCATTTTTCTCCTCACCAGGACTACTTGTTAGATAACCGTGTGTCAACAACAACGAAAAGCTGCTTATTTATAATGTACCTTTTAGATCTTACCTCAAATATATATTGTTTTAACTAAGTAGCTTGCGATGTCCATGGAATGGTAGAAGCAGGAGATGAGCTGGAAGTCTTATTCCGATTTTAACATGGAACGTAATGCTTTTCATCTACTTTCTAAGACATTTATGGCATTCTCATGAGCCCTTGGCGAAGTAATTGTATTCTGGCTAGTAGACAGCTTCTGGAACGTACTAGGGGGTGATACTCTTTTTTTATAGTTATCAAGACAAGGAATCTTAATTATTTCCTGAAAGTAAACAGAAGATTTATAAATATTTTTAAAGGTTTTCAGCCAAACCCCTACAAAGTCCAAAGAATAAGTTGTTTTTCTTATTGCAAAACTCCGTCCTGGGACTGTCACACTATGTTCTCTCTAAAGTGGAGGTTGAAAAGTCACATTCATTACAATTGGATATGGCCTTATTCTGGTATTTAAAAATGGTTTTTACCTTGATAGTGTTCCTATAACTACATTTGGAAATATCTTTCTTATTAAATCTTTCCAGCACTTAACATTGGTTTAGGAGTCAAAAAATATCACTTTGTGACTTTATAATCCATTATACCAAACCTGAGAACTCTGCATGGAGTGCAGCTCAGTTGGGTAATGACTTGATAAAGGATTTGGGACCTACTTTATGTTGGTTTTCACTCTGAATTAATAGAAGTATTTTCTTTTTCTTATTCATAAAAAATCTGGTACTATATTAACTTTTGTGGTATAAGCAGAAAATTGGCCTCCCTTCTTCAAGACAAACCTTTTAATTAATATCAAGCAAGTCCCAAATCTTAGTTCAAAGTAAATATGGTTACACCATTCATTTTAATGAATAATTTTAGAGTAATTTCATGTTTCTAGAAACATATTAAAGGATTTAAGAAACAAGTGCAAAATTATGTAGAATAACTTTTGCCATATAAGAAGTTGTTGTAAATTTTAAGTGACTGTGAATGCTGAAGTCCGATAAGTGTCACTTGTTTTTAATAGTACGATCTTAAGTGTGTTTTTTTCCCTCCCAGGACATTTATTCAGAGCAGCTGGGGATCAACCGTTTAACCTGTCCACAGTGTCGAGTGCCTTCCCAGTGGTCAGCCACCCAGTCTTTGGTCTACACTCAGCCAGCTCAGGGCATTCCGAATTTGGTGGCTTGGGGACACTTGGTGCACCCACCGCCTTAGCCGCACACCCCCAACTAGCATCTTTTCCAGGTAAACATCTGTTACACACAGTGTTTGAAGGAAAGGAGGAAAGCTGGTATATGCTCAGGCAGACATTTGTTTTTAAAATGGAAAAAAATAGGATAATCTAATGCCTGGTATATTAGAATATTTGTGCAAGAATTGCCTCAGTCCCAGTTACTGACTGCAAAGCAAAGCAAAACTAAGCACACTGTATGTGCTAAGTAGCAATGCTATTCATCAGTGTCTCAGGTGTGATGTAGAGAAATAGTTTTCTGTCACATAAGAGAATAACTGGCACAAGTCTTTCTCATGCTTTTTTAATAAAGTCAATATAAGAACAGAAAATTGTACGTTTTATATTTCTATTGAAATTGTACAATTATATATTTTATAGCTAAATTCTTAGGAGTTTTTTCTGAATTTTAAAAATATTTAATAATAGGAAATGAAGGTCTTTGGTTCTTTTTTTTTTTTTTTTGGTCTTTCATTCTTCTAATGAATACTTTTACACTTTTACTTCAGGTCCTCATTTCTCTGCACTTCACAGGGAAAAGGAGCTTGCCTATAGATTTCTGTACTTTTCAAAAAGCAGAGCATAATTCTAGAGAAATAGTCTAGGTTTAAATCTGCCTTTGAACAAATTATGCAGCCCATCAGCCTCAGTTTTCTCATCTGAAAAATGAGTATGATAGCAATAGTAGCACTTGTCTGATAATAATACTTCTGTGAAGACGAAAGAACAAATCAGTGACTGTCACACATAATTAGTGTATAGTTTACAACTACCATATCTTTTTTTCCCCACTCTCATTGTCTGAGAATTAAGTCCTTCTTTAAAAGGAAGCAGTTACTTTGTTTAGCTATAGAATGAATGAATGTTAAATGTAGGTTTTACATTTACAGTGAAGACTTAAGTAGGAGAGTCAGTTATCAAAAAAATAAATAAATAAAAGAAGAAGAAGAAAGAAACCTCACTGCCATCAAGTTGATTCTGATTCTTAGACACCCTAATCAGGGACTGTAAATCTGTTCGGGAGCAGATAAGTTCTTTTTCCCTCCTCAGAAGGGTTAGGGGGTTTAAACTGCCCCCCTCATATTCGGCGGTCCAAAATGTACCCATCAGGACTCCATCTGGAGTGAGGTTACTACTGTACTTCAGTTGTCTGGGAGAGAAGAGGCATCGGGAATGACTACGTGGTAATAAATAGTTGAAATGAAGCTTCGCACTAAGATCAAAGAGTTACTTTTGAAGTATTAGTAAAAAAATATGATAGTGGCTGATTAGGAAGATGAGTATTCAACAGGTACTTGTTGACATATAGGATTACCGAATAAAATAATGATGTCTTATTCTTAGGTTTCTGGCACCTTAAGATATTTTTATTATTTTATGCTTAGCATGGCTCTGTTTTTGAGCATTTCTAAGTCACAATTGAGTTATATCGTATTATTGAAATCAAATACATCCATCTGTACTACTAACGAGAAATCACTTATCTGGACTCTCACAAATGTTGGTGCTTCCACTGTATGGTGAGAAAAAATTAATAACTTCCCTAGCCTATGTCAACTCTACTCTTCACTTATTGTACAAGCTCTTTGAGAACCTACACCATCCTCTGCCCTTGGCCAGCATCCCAGGGGTATGCCAACAAAATAAAAGCCCTTGTGCTGCCTGTAGTTCATAGGAGATAGATAAGGAATTACAAGACAATGGGACCACTAGTAGTCAGTCAAAACAGTCTGTCGATAACATTGACAGCATAGTCCTGTTGTGCCAAGTGGAGACTTTCCCTGTATTTGGAATGCACACCTAACTAAAACGCAAAGTTGGGACAATAACTGTTAAATACTTGGCTTTATTCTGAAAGGTAACCGAAATGCCAGACAAATAAAATCATCTGATAAATAACTAAGGACCCAGAAAGGCTTTACTAGAAATTCAAAATGAAGAGTAATTTATTTTAAACAGTACCTCATGGTTATGTCTTTAAAATACTTACACTTTCAGGTTATACTTTTATATTGTCTTAACATAATTTTTGTGAATTATCTGACACTTTCCAGTATGTATAAAAAAGTTAAATTTACTGCTTTATCTTTTAGATTCACTATAACCTTAATATTCTTGAGTTTTTCAGTTGACTATGATTAACATTGCTACTGTACTCTAATCATCCTTAAATACGTTAAGAAATTCATCATGTGTTGATTGATAAAATTTTTATTTTATACAGCTCACTTTATAAATAAGCTAACTTGTGAGTAACTAAATTTCACTTTTTTTGCTTGCCTAAATTTCAAAGATAAATTAACTCATCACTCAAAAAATATGTAATTTCCTCTGAAAGCATATCATATTTTTGTAAAATTTGTTATCGATAACCTCTATCATATTTATCTTTTTATTTGATTACTCTTATTTATTTGTTTTATATTTTTCTCTATGGTCAGGGCTAATTTATAACACACATTTCTCCAATTTTTACCATGCATTTCTTTATTACTGACATTCTGAAATAACGTATTCATGTCTTTTCGGTTTTATTATGTCTAAAATATTTACATTGCATTACACTTTGATTACCATCCCAATTTCTTGGCCAACATTTCCTTAGTCTATAAATTTAATTGTACTGCTTTCATTATAGAGTCTGTGATGAATGATATGCATATCTTTGGGAACTCTCCACTTCAGTTATGGGAGTCTTGTTTATCCGTCTTGAAACAAGCAGCACACACCTTTTTGGCCCCTATTTAAATATACTTCTCCCTTCTAAACCAGTGTTCCCCAACGTGAGCACTGCAGTGAACTAGAAGGGCTCCTGAAATGATCCAGGGGGCTGCAAAAGCAGAGGCTTATACTCTCGCCTGGATTATGGGCTATGTTGTACAAACGTTTTCCATAGCCAAAGCAGTGTTGATTCCCATCCCCACCCCTACCCTCGCATCCCACCCCACCCCTGCCAACAAAATGGCTTGGTAGGTCAAAAATTTGGAGAGCCTATGCTCTAAATGTGAATGAAATAATTGGCGTTTCTGTAGTCTTGGTTCACTTCTCATCATTCAGGCACTAGTGAATATGCATTAATGTCATCTAATGAGCAAGACCTGTCTGCAGTGGAGGAGAACATCATTTACAGTGTCCTGTTTATACTGTCGTTGTTGTTCTTTAAGACCTTTTCAAATAGGAGCTACCACAAACGTTATTTTTAAAATAGATTTTGCCACTAGATGAGGTGCACATCACTTTATAGGAAACCTTTTATGAAAGATAATCCTAAAAAATGTTCACGCTAATATACGGCAATATACTGATAATCTTGAGTTTCTCTTGTATTATAGCCCCCACCCCAATTTTCTTGTTAAAATCGCTGAAAATACTATATGTGCTCATTAATAAGCCAAATTTTTCAGCACACTTTTAATGCACATATTAATGTGGTAAAATTAGGTGCCTTGGCTGATATTCGGGTCAGCTTATACTCACATATATACAGTATACCATAATTTTCAGAAATTTGGACTGGAAGAAATGATTTTGTAATCTGTTGACTTAGCCCACTCACTAGATAAGCATGTTTTCACATTTTTACTTATTTTGTGTTGCTTTCAGTTTTAGATGGGACACTATAAGACTCTTTTGGTTTATTTTCCAATCTCTTCTTAATCTTCCCCCTTCACTTAAAATTGTAAACGAATAAGCCAGGAAGTATTACTAGTGTTCCAGTTCATGCATGCATTAGTTTATTTCAGATAAAATGTTTAAGTGTGTCTGTGACCAGTGAATGGCTGCAGACAAGTTTTCTCATTAATCTAGTGAATCTCATTGGAATACTTAAAAAATATAGATATATTTTGTGCCACCTAAAACAACAATTTTGTGTCAGGGTTGATATCAAATTTTAAAAGAACTCAGGTGGACATTTTCCCAAACTGGTGAAGCTCTGCACCACAGGAGACAGCAGTTAGTAGGTGGAGCAAAGGTTTTAAGGGTGGTCAGAAAGTCTTCAAAGGTTAATTCAAGGCAGGGAACTTAGTACAGAAGGTTATGGTAACTGTCCTGTTCTGTTTTGTCTTCTTTTTGTATCTGAAAGAGGTCATCATAATGGATTGTTCTTGAATTATGTGAGACAATCATGGGGGCTTACTGTGAAAAAGTTTTCATAAAATGGAAAACTGCTTTGTTGAAGAAGAGGTCAGGAAAGTGGCAGTGAGATTTTTTTTTCATTACAACAATTAACCTGCTCATTTTTAAAAGGTAGCAAGGACTGCCTTATGGAAATTTCATTGGGAAACCTTATCGCATCCGCTCTACAGGCCAGAGTTTGCCCCTTTAGAATTCTTTATACTCCTCAAACTCAAAGGACATTGAAAAGAAGCATTATGTCAGTCCCTGTAAGATACCTCAAAAAAATCTCTGATGGTATAATGGGTTACATGTTTGAAAGTTTAGCAGCAAGGTCAGCAGTTTGAAACCACCAGCCACCCCAAAGGAGAGAGAGGAGGCTTTCTAATTCTGTAAAGATTTACAGTTTGAAAAACCCACAGGGACAATTTCACTCTATCCCTTTGGGTCATTTTGAGTCAGACTTGATGGCAGTGAGTAGATACCAAAATTGATGCTTTGATGTGGTATAAGTTGAATAGCACAGAATTCTTCAGAATAGAAACACTGTCTTCTTAAATGTATAGGCCTAGACAGATCATGTGTCATGAAACAATAACTTCACAGCTTGATAATTTTAATAAAGGTTTCTATGATTTGACTTTGTTCTTTTAAATAACAGCTATTCTTTCAATACCCAAATTGCTTTTGATGATAAGTTACCATTTAGTCCTTTTAACCTCAATAAACAGTATTGCTTTCTATAACTTGTAAGAGAAAATAGATGCAAGAGTCAAACTAGATTCATTAACATAAATAGAAGAATCTTCATAAAATTTTTTGTATTTTAGGGCTGAACCCTGGTGGCATAAGTGGTTGAGTGCGGGACTGTGGCCCGCGGGCGTGGCGGTTCAAATCCAGCGGCGGCTCTCAGGAGCAGCACTGGGTAGTGCCCATGACCACCAGAGGCCGTGATGCCCCCCCCCCCAAAAAAAAAAAAAAAAAAAAAAAAAAAAATAAAAAAAATTTGGTATTTTATAGTCGATATGTTTTTTTTTAACTTTTTGAACATATTTCACTTTCTGCTAAAAAAGACTTACATGTTTTGCTATGTGTATATTTATGATTACTTATTGAATGTTTTCTACTAGAGATGCCTTTGAACCAACATTCCCTCTGACAGTAGTCTCTGAACTCTTATGTAGACCTCTCCAATGATCAGGGACAGGCTTATATTGTATGTAATTTGAGGAAACTTTCAAAAGAAGTTATAGCTGTAATCTTAAATTGTAAGGTTTTAAAAGTCCATTAGCAAAGTCTTAAGTATCTCACTTCTCTACTAATTTGAGGGGAATGTGGAACACATTACAAAAGATTCGGGAGCTTAGATTTCATTTTCAAGCCTTGAACGACTTTTGTTCTTTAGAAGCTTGAACCTTAGAAATCTACCCTTGGGTACAGTCATAATAAGAATGATGAGTGTAACAAAAAAGGCATGCTAAGTGTATGAATTCTAATCAGCAGTTTTCATATAAGAGTGATGATCCGAATGAACTATCATTCAGCAATCTTGTTTTACTATGAAACTGGCACATTCTTTTTCAAGAATGAATCCGAGAAAGCGGGTGTTGCCTTCATTAGAAAGCCAGTGCCAGTATTTTCATTGGGTGTGTTTGTTTGACCTTGAGGTGCTGAATGGTGGCGAGCAGCGGATGTTCACGCTCGCACGGGAGCCACCTTCTTCCCACCGCTCCTGGGGATCCCGCCGCTGTTTGCGCCTCCCGCTCAGAATCACGATCCTGCTGCATTCCATTCCAGGACGTCAGGAAAAAGTAGTCGAAATGGTCCTGAAAAAGGTATCCATCTAAACAGAAGTGAAGTGCGGGAGACTTCTCTTTCCAACACCCGGTTCTGGTAGGGTGCAAGGCTGGTATCACTTGTGCAGAATTATGTTCAATTGTAAGGATGGTGGAGACCGGGCAGTGTTTCATCTGCTGTGCCTAGGGTCCTCTGACTCAGCAGCCCCTAGAACAGCACAGAATGCGCTATCCTCTGGTGCATTATCTTCTATAACCCGTACGATAACGCTGCTTGACGTCGGATGTGTGTTCTCACTTGACCACTGAAGTTAAGTAAGGGAAGTTCATCACGGGAACACTGGATACACACTGGGTTGGACCATGAAGACTTGAACCCAAGCGTCCTGACTCCCAAGTCTAGTGCCTTTCCTGCCGGGTCCCTTCCCTCCGTATGCACAGCCCACAGAATGGTTTGGTTTGGTTTTGCTTTTCAAATAGGCACTATTGTTGTCAACACTAATAACGTCAAACGCTGTGTTTAGTGCGCCTTAGGATTTGGGGAGTGATAGCTGCTGTTAGGCAGCCCTTTGCAAATTACATTTGCATTTTAGATGATTTATCGGTATCTTTGTTTTCACCCAACTTTTTTAGAAACATGCTTCTCCCTTTCGTAGGTGTCAATGGGTCAATAAATGGAAGCAACACATCATCTGTGTCGGGTATCAGCACGTCCGTACTGTCCCCTGCAGCGTCAAGTTCCACGGGACAAACTAAAACGATAAGCTCAGGTGGAGGAAATCGAAAATGTAATCAGGAGCAAAGCAAAAACCAGCCTTTGGATGCTAGAGCGGACAAAATCAAAGACAAGGTAACTTGTTCTTGTTCTTGGTGGGGGTGGGGTGGGCATCACTGCCGCTGGTGGTCGTGGGCGCTACCCAGTGCTGCTCCTGAGAGCCGCCGCTGGGTTTGAACCGCCAAGCTTGCGGGCCGCAGTCCCGCACTCAACCACTTAACCCACCGGGGCTCAGCGCGTTGTTTTTTTGTTTTTGTTTTTGTTTTGTTTTTTGGGGGGGGCATCACTGCTCTCCGGTGGTGGGTAGGAGGCCCAGCCCCACTGCTGGAATAGAACCTCCGTCCCAGTGGGCTGCAGTCCCGCGCACAACCACTGCGCCACCGGGGCTCAGCCCGAGACAGGTATTATTATTATCAATTATGCTCCAGGGAATTGAAGGCCTTTGGCAGTGAGGTGGGGAAATCCTATAGGTTTCTAGCTACTAATTTTCCATTTTAATCTTTTTAGTAATTTCTTCAGCCGTTCTCTGTACATATAAAGATTGTTTGTATATAACTTTGAAAAATGTTTCCTCAGCTAATTTCAGTACCCCTCCTGGGGGAAAAGTAGTGCCTTCATTTCAGATTATACCCAAAACTCACTGCCATCAAATCAATGCCACCTCGTTTACTCACTTGAATCTTGTTAATTAAATCCAACTCCCTCATGGAGTCTGCTTATGTGTGGAACAGATATACCCATTTAAAATCAAATAATATGACAAAGTAAGTCTCGGGCTGAAATAAAATACCCCGATATTCAGCATGTTTGCAAGGTTCCACAGCTGGACGTAGCTAATCAATGTCACGGAATCGCCCATGTCGAAATTGTTGTGTTTTGCTGTGCATACTTTCAACAATTGCAAAAATCAAATGATTGCTTCAAAAATATAGGCCCGTGGCTCACTGTAAAGTGTTCTGTGCAGACCACCTCCTTCTCAGGAGGTTGTTAGTGTGAATCCCGGGGCCCCGTTTGGAAGGAGAAGTCAGGAAGGGACTCGTCCCCCAAAGTTCTGCACAGGAACCTGGCACACAGTCGCTGCCCCAATCAGACACCTCGAGAGCCACGCCTCCACGCGGAGGCCCCTTTCCTCGTGCCATCTTTAGATTAAAAATCCACACACAGATTACTTGATCATTGCAATGGTTTCTTTGTCTCTGCTAGCTCGTCAATTTCCTGTCTTAACCCCCTACTAACACCAAAACTCAAGACGTCCGTTTAGCTTCCTTTTGATGAAATAGCCTCACTACAGAGAATGAGAAACCCACGCCAGCAGGGGGGTGCAAAGAAAGCCTTGCTTCTTTGTCACCTCAGTGGTCGGGGTTAATGTTGCCATTGTTTCCCTTGCATCACTGCCCTGCAGGTTATTTGTATTCGGAGATCCTTGCACCACTGCCTCACCCCACCCTGTTTGTCTCTGAGGGCAGGAAGCAGCTCAGGGAATGACGGGAACTTTGAGTCTGCTGACTAAATTACAGTAGCTAAGTTTGGGAGCAACTCACAGAGACTTAACTACCAGCAGTGAAGGTCACTTTTGTCACTCGTGTGCATTTGTTTGACAAATAAAATTTCAAAAGATGTAAAGGAAGGAGTACACATTAGAAGTCCCTTAAATAGGGCTTCCAGTTACCTCACGTAGAGGTGTGTTTATTGTCTTTCATGTCTCCACCCAGTAGTAATGAAGGCTGAATTTCATTAAGGCCATAATGTAAAAAAAAGGCTTGTGTCTGCTTTTTCCATACCTTTTCTTTATTTTATGTATTGTCAATGTTATCGAAATGTTCCTAAGTAACTTTGGTTTATACTTCATCTTGTTGCTCTATGATTTCTTTTCTTAAATTTTAATAAATCATTCTATTGGGAGCTCTCACAGCTTTTTGTTTCTGTTTGTTTTTTTGTTTGTTTTTTGGAGGCTTCGCTGCCCTCTGGTGGTGGGAGTAGGAGACCCAGCCTTGCTGCTGGATTCGAACCTCCAACCCAATGGGCTGCAGTCCCGCGCACAACCACTACGCCGCCGGGGCTCAGCCCCTCACAGCTCTTACAGCAATCCACATACCAGTTGTATCAAGTACAAATTACCGATTGTATCAAGTACATTTGTACATATGTTGCTATCATTTCCAAAACCTTTTCATTCTACCTGAACCCTTGATATCAGCTCCTCTTTTTCCCCCTCCCTCCCCTACCCTTCTACCCTTGTGAATCCCTGATAATTTATAAATTATTTTTATTTTCATGTCTTATACCATCCACTGTCTCCCTTCAACCACATTTGTTTGTCTATTGCTCTATGATTTCAACAGTTCTCCCACTTACTGACAGTTTTAACTTTCCCATTAGAAAAGAAGGCTTCAAAAAGCTTATGAAAGTTTTAAATTTGTCTCCAGATTCTCTCCCCCTAACCCCCTTGAATGTAACCTGACCCTCTTGGTAGGGCGGTGAGCTGCTAACTGAAAGGTCAGTGTTCGAACCCATCAGCCTTTCTGCAGAGAAAAAGATGAGGCCATAATCTGCTTCCATAAAGATGTACAACGCCAAAAACTCTGAGGAGTAGCTCTGTCCGCCCCTTAGCATCTCTGTGATGCTGTCACAATCAACTTGACAGCAGTAGATAGCTAAGTAAGGTCTGCTAGCTAATACTACTAACCACAAGGGTGGAAGTTCAAAGCCACCAACTGCTGTGCTGGCGAAAGATGAGGCTGTCTGCTTCCACAAACATTTAGTTTCAGAAACCCAGAAGTCCAGTGCTACTCTGTCTTTCAGCGTCACTAGGAAACAGAATTAACTTGATGGGTTTAGTGTAGGGTCTTTATATAATGAGGTTTCAAAAAGGTCATAATAAAATTCCTTTTGGGGGCTGAGCCCCGGTGGCGTAGTGGTTGTGCACGGGACTGCGGCCCACTGGGTTGAAGGTTCAAATCCAGCAGCAAGGCTGGGGCTCCTACTCCCACACCAGAGAGCAGTGATGCCCCCAAAAACAAAAAAGCAAACAAAAAAAATTCCTTTGTCTATCCATCTCTTATGTATTGTAAAAATTAAGTTTCCTCCTTTACCATATTTTTCTATCACTTCTGATTTGAAATATCAAAATTTGACTTCCTCGATTTTAATTAAAGCAATATCTCCAAGTCTTACACTGCCTGTTTTAACATCACTGTAATATTCATTGCCTTATGGAATTATTGTGACACGCAATTATTCCCTACCTCTGCCACCTCTGGTCTATAATTTTCTTGAAGGTGAGGATTCTATCTTAGGCGTCATTATAGTGGATCGTATAGAATTGCACTTGGTGTCTTCTAGCGAGACATTTGGCAACTTACTCACCACATGCATCAAGAAGGAAGGGTAAAGCTAAATATGTAACTTATGTGTGTGTAACATTGAAATGATCATTTTGTAAATTGCTCATTTAAGGCTGAGCCCCGGTGGCGTAGTGGTTGTGCGCGGGACTGCGGCCCACTGGGATGGAGGTTCGATTCCAGCTCCACGGAGCAAAGGCTGGGCCTCCTACTCCCACCACCTGAGGGCAGTGATGCCAAAAAAAAAAAATTGCTCATTTAAGTGTACCATGTCTTTGAAGTATATGGCCATATAAGTTTATATATGGTGTTTGGTTTTTTTTTTGGCATCACTGCTCTCGGTGGTGGGAGTAGGAGGCCCAGCCCCACTGCTGGAATTGAACCTCCGTCCCAGTGGGCCGCAGTCCCGCGCACAACCACTACGCCACCGGGGCTCAGCCCATAAGTTTATATATGTATAGAGGATTTTAAAAGTTTGAAAAAATTCAATTATTGTTCAATTCCATGTTTTTCATTTGTGAAGTCCCCTCATATTAATAACTTCAGTATGTTTACTGAATTTGACAAGAACTTGCCTTTTATTGAGGTGATTCCTTTCAGATAAAGTAAGCAATATGTTGAGTGGCCTTACAGCCCTACAACGATGGCCTTTTTCTTTGTTCTTACAGTTATAAATTGATATTTAAAATATTTCAAATTTAAACCATCTTACCTAAACTTGAATTCTTTCTCAAAATAAAATCGTGGGGGGAAATTTTGTCTTTTCCCAGAAACCAAGGAAGAAAACTCTGGAAAGTTCTAGCAACAGTGACAGTGATTCCGGCACCTCGTCGGACACCTCAAGTGAAGGCATTAGTAGTAGTGACTCAGATGATTTAGAAGATGAAGAGGAAGAAGATCAAAGCATTGAAGAAAGCGAAGATGATTCTGATTCAGAGAGTGAAGCACAACATAAAACTAACAATCAGGTATAAGTAGTAGCATTGACTATTTATTAACCAATTGGTTTTTCCTCACAAAGCCAAATACTTAAAAGTTAAATTCGCTGCTTTTAGTTCCGACTTTTGCAGAACCTATCCAAATTCATCAGGAACACTTTGTAAAAGTATCATATCTACTCAAATATAAGCCGACCCAAATATCAGCCAACGGACCTAATTTCCCCCCCAAAACTGAATTTAACATGTGCTGGAAAACTTGATTTATACATGAGTATATATGGTAACTTTTTTCCTTCAAGTGTTTCTTCTTGATGTTCTTTGTTTTATACATATTAAAAAGTTATGTCTTATTTTTTTTTAATAGGTGCTATTACATGGTATTTCAGACCCAAAAGCAGATGGACAGAAAGCAACTGAAAAAGCCCAGGAAAAAAGAATACACCAGCCATTACCTCTTGTGTCTGAATCCCAGACTCCCTCATCATTCCAATCCCAGCAGAAGCAGCCTCAGGTTTTGTCACAGCAGCTTCCATTTATTTTCCAAAGCTCTCAGGCAAAGGAGGAATCTGTGAACAAACACACCAGTGTAATACAGTCTACGGGATTGGTGTCCAATGTGAAACCTTTATCTTTGGTAAACCAAGCCAAAAAGGAGACTTGCATGAAACTCATAGTTCCTTCTCCTGATGTACTTAAAGCAGGGAATAAATATACCTCTGAAGAATCTAGTCCTCTGACCAGTGAATTGCGATCCAAAAGGGTGAGTGAAATTTATTTATAGTAGAAAGTTTACAATTAGAAAAAAAGATAGCTCTTCTAATATTTTTATGCTCCACAGAAGTTTACTTCTACCCTAAAATTTATACTTTGTTGTTTTCAGGCATAGGATACGAGCATTAATTAACTAGATGTCTCTGATTTTATATTTACTTACCCATCATTTTAATATATTTTGACAACCTACTCATGACATTTATTTCAGCTCTAATAATACATAGTTCTGTATTTTCTGGTAATACATAACTCAAGCATGGCAGTTATTGTTATTGGCATCACCTGACTTGACTCTTCATAAGTAAAATAAGCAAATTGGAAATGACATTGTTAAGGGTATTTTAATTTTTCATTAATATATATCCCATTTTAAGAAAGTGATATTACAGAGCCAGATCACTTTATTTATATTATACAAGATTCTTTACTTTCTTAAGAGTGTCTTCAAGGTTTCTGAAATTGAGAGCATTATATGACTATGGGTGAGGAAGTCATTTATTAAGCAGCTGCTTACTAAATGTAATTGAGTCACAAGTGTACATATAATTTTACTTACCCCATGCCACAACTTTGTGTGATGAAGAAGCTAAGACTCAGAGCGGTTAAGGTCATTACCGACATCCCTTAATAAACAAGAGAAGAAAGATTTAAAACAAAGTCATT